>JAUIRK010000994.1:0-262716 GCA_030549495.1 Nectonema munidae
GTCGTTCAATTCTTCTCCACATTCAATGCTTCTCCTAGAACCGCTTGAATAAGGGATACGATTTCAGAGATAAGACTGCCAACAGAACAGTCCCTACTGTCAGAGCCTAAAATGATTTGATTCATCAGCAACGCCTTCACATAGCAAAGCAGCATATGTTATAAAGGTTCTAGGAGAAGCATTGAATGTGGAGAAGAATTGAACATTTTTCTTTTTTTTGATCTTGCCGCATTTGATGCATATGGTTTGCTTTCTACGCAAGAAGCATTTATTTTCCTCATCACTTCACTGCCACACATCGCATAATCACTTCTCACATCACATTTTCACACTTATTCACTTCGCAACTTATTATTCACTCATTTTCTTCACTATCACAGAATGATAAATATTATATTATGTTGTAATGAATTATTATATTGTGTTGAAAATATTGTGATAAATATTATATTGTGTTGAAAAACTACAAAATAATTAGTGTGGAAGGGGAAAGGCAGACAATTTTTAAGTTGAACATTAATTACTTTTAGAAATAATTATTTAGTAAATAAACTAATATTTATATTTTTTACCGTATGATTAAAATATTTAATTTTGAGAATAATTTTAATTGTAAAAATTTTATATACTTATTTTAGTTAATTATAATACCAATATTGTAGATGTTTTCAAGTATTTAATTTTAATTTTATTTTATCATGTTATGTCTATGAAACAAAAGTAAAAGGACTTAAGTTAAAAAAACTCACCAAACGCCAGTTGCCAAAAAACGAATTTTTGTTATTTTTTGGTTAAACTTTTTTCATTTAACATAAATAGTTTTAAATTCATTTCAACCTATATATTGAATATAGGTTATAAATATTTTAAAAACTAATTAGTTTGTTTTTTTAAAAATAAATTAAAATATTTTATACTAATTTTTCATTTTTTAAAATAATATTATAAAAAGTATTTGTTTGGCTAAAAAATGTAAAAAAATTATTTTATTTTAATAAAAAAATATAAATATAAACACGAATATAAAACATAATATAACATAAAAAAACAAAAATAGATATAAACATAAATATAAAATAGTATTAGTTTAAAATAGTTGACATTCTAAAGCTAGGTCTTCTATTTAAAATAGAAAAATCTAAAATATATGTATCTTGAATTTCTTCCAAATCAAGATTTTTAGCCGGACAAACATATGAAGAAATTCTGTTGAGAAAAAGATACACATTTTTGTCATCATTGTATTCTTCATATATTCTCTCAAGTTGCTTTTCTTTTTCCTCTTTTTTTTTCTTACTTCCGCCACTCCAACAATATCCAGAGTCAACAGCTTCAATTTCTGTCATATCTTTCCACAATTTTTCTTCACAATTTATAAAAAAGGAAAAAACTTCCCAAACATTTGTTCTTTCTTGAGGTAAGCAAGATTTCATACTAAAAATTTTAAAGATAAAAGTAAAAATCTAAAACAAATCAAAATTTATTCAACCTGTTGTGAAAACCTTCACAGTGGTTATTAGTTCTCACTTTCCTTTTATACACGTTCCAACTTTTCAAATCATTTAAATTAAACCACGTGATTTCAAAATATAGGAAAAATTCTTCGATATTAAAAACATTCATTAAACTTTTGATTTTTCTATACACTACTTTAACCTAAAATTTAAAAAAATATATAAAGATTACAATTATAAATAAAATTAAAAAAATTATTCTTGTATAGTTAAAAAAAATATCTGAACATATAATATGAATTAAAATAAAAAGTACTTCAAGAGGTGGAAGAAAAGCAAGAGCAAGTAAAAATTTGATACACTTGCGAAATGATTCGCTTGTTGAGTATAATCTTCCATAACCTAAGGCTTTGACTTTTCTATAAATACTTTGGGAAAAATGAAAATAGCAGCCTGTAAATTGTTCATTTGGAAATTCCTAAAAAAAAATTTTATATTATAGTTTTAGTAAAAATTTTATGTAAAAAAACTTTTTTATTAGCAGATAAAATAGCACTTTCATAATCGGATGTAATAGTCTTTACTTGAGAAACATTAACATGTAACTTTAAAACTTTATAAATTTCTCTTAAATAAAATGCAACAATGTTAAACCAAAAAATTAGAAATGATAAATAAAACCTGTAAGTTTCTTCTTTTTTATCACAAGCCAGTGAATACAAAATAGGTAGCTGCACTTTATTGTGGAAAGTATGAATTGTTACGATTTGAAGAAACATGTCAGGTGATTTTTTGAAAGTACCATCAATATAAATATTTTCGATTGTTGTAACTTGATTTAAATAATTAAAAATTTTGCCATGAAATACTATGAGCCTTTTATTTGATGGAACATATTTGTCCAGTTGTAAAAATGGTACCCCATTTATTGTTTGGTATTTTTCGGGGATTGTAAAGGTAATCAATTTTGGGGGATTTAATCTTTTTTTATTGTATCGAATTCTTCGGAGAATTGTTTGTCTTGATGATGTACTTTCTCTATCATCCTGAGTTAAGATTGACAAGTTATCTCTAAAAAAATTTTTTTAATTAAAAGTTATATTTCTTCAAAAAATTACTGATAAATAAGGCTGGTTGCTTTCATAGAGTTTTCTGCCTGATCTTTGATTTTTCTATTGAATTCAGCCACTCTTTCATTTATTTTATCATGATTGTGTAATACAATTTTGAGTGGTGTCATGGCTGCATTTTTTTTGTAGATAATTCTTCCTAAAATTTGTAATAAATTAAAAAAATCCCTCATAATAAAACTTATATAATAACAATGTGTTATTGATCACTACTCTCATAAACCTATAATTTTTAGAAGTAAAAATACAAAAAAAATTAGAAAAATAAAATTTAAATAAGCAAAAAACCAATCTATCTAACAATTATTTATAAAGTAAGATTACATTATTTAAAAAAAATTAATTATTTTTTAACATTTTAATAAAAAAACTATCATATATTTTATTGAGTTTATAAAACCATCGATTTCACTCAGGTTGTAAGTATGTATGTTGTTACACAATAACTAATACATAATTTCGCTGTAATTTAAATAAAAATGCAAAAAAACCTTCAAATCAATCAAAACATAAATAAATCTCACGTGTTTTAATCTATACATCTATTTTCAAAGCAGCCTGCGCCAGTTGTTTTTGGGTCAATACGTAAATTTCTCTCGTTTTTGATCAGCTCATTTGTGCAGAGCTAAAACCCTTTCAACCAAGAAGGTCGCGAAAAGAAAAAAAGCTGAGTACCGTACATTTCAGCAGGGATTGGCAGAAGAATTTGCGTTTGGGGAGAGATCAAGTTCTGCATTGTGTCTAATATGCAATGATAAAATTTCATCGATGCACCGGTCAAACGTAAAGCGACACTTCGACACACTCCACGCCACATTTGCATCGAAATATTCAGCGGGGGACAGCAGAAAAAGGCTTCTCAAGATCTGTCCAGAGTGCACTCCGTGTAAGGTGGTGACCTTAGTTTCTACTAGCTTTGCGGTTCGTTAGGAATTATGATGAACGGAAAGATAGCGAATATATCAAAACATACATGCTTGATGTGACAAACGAACTTTTTGACGACTTCTCGGATAAAGACTAATCAAAAGAATAAAGGAAATTCATCTGTCAACAAAAACTGCTCATGATTGTACCGGTATGATATGAGGAGGAACAACAAGTGAAGGATATAAATGCAGCAAAATATTTTTCTCTCGTTTTGGATGAATCAACAGATGTGAGTCATTTATTCCAGTTCAGTATTATTGCACGCTACGTTGTAGGTGACACACTGCGTGAGGAAAGATATACAAACAGGTTTACTGCACTTTGAAAAATTAAGAGAATTTAAAGACGCGTGCATGGCAAGTAATTCCGATGAACAATTTGATTTCCAGAAGCTAGGAAGCTTCAGATACCATCTCCTGCAGTTATTCAAAGCACGCTTTGGGGAATTTTGTGAGCAGGCTAGTCTTTACCTGACTTTCATCCTCGGTATTCCTATCAAAGATTTTGAGATAGAAGTTGCTTACCTGAAGCCCTCAGATATGTGGGTGAACAAGTTCTGCTATTTATGCTGGCAAGCAGACAAAAAAACACCAACCCGCACACCAGCTGATTGTCAAAACTTGGAACGCGCTTCCTGTCACATACCAAACACTGCAGCGTGTGCGTGCGTCTTCCCGTATTGACCATGTTTAGCTCTAGATATGCATATGAGCAGTCCTTCTCACACCTGAAAAACCTCAAACCAACTTGCCGTCAGGTTTGACATATGGAGGCCTAAACGCCCTGCATGAAGTTGAACCTCACCATCTATCAATCAAACTACAAAGCCATCAGCAAAACCATGCAGCACAAGAAGTCGCATTAATAGCAAGAAGTACTTTGCTTATTAATAAATAAATTTAAAACGATGTTGTTTAAAATAAATTCAGAGTCTTATTATCCTCTAAAATTGTTGGTCTTATTTCTTCGTTTAGATGTATTCTGTATTTATAAATATATATGGCTCTCAGAGGATTAGATTTTAAAATATGTTATTGAGCTCTTTTAGTGAAAAAGGTTCCCGACCCCGGGTGTAGATGATAGGTTACATACTTGTTTTTAAAAACGATATCAAAGGACTACTACATTGACAATATAAAAACATTTAATAAACGAGATACTATTGTATTTTTCTTATTATCATGCCTTCTTATTCCAATTTGCCTTCAGTTTCTTTACTTCTTTCATACTCAAATATTTGTACTATAATAAATTACAATTGTGAGAAAAACATGAATAAATGATTTTTTTGGAAAAAACTGATTTCTACCAATTCGATTGATACTTTCACCAATTTTTAGACTGTAAATGCCAAAAAAAAGAGTACAGAAATGAAAAACATGGGCGATATTTTATTAAAAATTTATTTTAAATTTAAGGGATCTTAGTGAAAATTTAATCCTAAATAAAATTTTAATAATATTTTTCAATCAAAAATGAATTTTTTTTATTTGAGTTTTTTGAGAAAATAGAGTTTTTTTTTGAAATGACAAACTTGATTCATAATTTCACACATTTTTGCACATGAATTATGAAAAATAAGCCCTGAAATGAAGTGACCATCCTATTAAAAAATATTTTATTTAATGTTTGAAAGTAGATTTATGTTTATGAGAACATTTTCATCCATACATCACTAATTCTATTTGTAATTTGAGTAATGGTATCAGGATGGTCATTTTATTTAAAAAATATTTTACTTAAAATGTGAATAAACGTTTGGAAAAAAAATTTCAGAAAAATCTAGCAAATTTGATCGATATTTTTACATTCTATTTATGAAACATGAGTCCAAAAATGAAATTAGCATGGAGATATAGTAAAAAAGTAAATTTTATTGAAAATATAAATAATATTCTAGGAAATAATTTTTAAGTCAAAAACAAATAAGATTAACATTTTCACATTCTAATGGCAAAAAATGAGTCGAGAAATAAAATCTGCCTGTTCGATTTATTTAAAAAAAATATATATTTTATTTATTCCTGAGTCATTTTTTGCAATTTGGGTTTCAAAATGTTTTAAAGTGTCAATTAATCTCTTAAACTCTAAAAATATTAATTACATTTTAAAAGAAGTATATTTTTTATACCAAATCGACCATGCCTATTTCATTTCTCAACTCAGCTTTAGCAACTATGATTGGAAATGTCCAAAATTATTTGCAGTTTACATCTGAGAAAGTGTCTCCAAAAACATTTATCCACATTTTAAATTGACATGCTTGATTTAGTATAAAAATGTGTATTTTTTTAATTTGAATAAAAATAATACATATAAATTTCAGGCTTAAACCAACAAAACTTTCAGAATATTTCACACCCTAATTGCAAAAACCGAGTAAGGAAATGAAATCAGCATGATTTATTTTGTATAAAAATATAAATTTTCTCTAAATTGTGAATAATATTCTTGAATACAATTTTCAGACGAAAACCCAAAATTTAATTGACATTTTTATAAATTTTTACGGCCTAATCGCGAAAACAGACGAGAAATTAAATCAGCATGGTCAATTTGGAATAAAAAGATTAATTTTATTTAAAATTTGAATAATATTTTTGGAGAAAAATTTGAGAAGTAAACTGCAAACTGAATTGATACTTTTAGACATTTTGACACCCTAATTGCCAAAATTGAGTACGGTGAATGAAATCGTCATTATTGATTTAGTATAAAAATATATATTATATTTAAAATTTGAATAATAATAATCTTGGAGAAAAATTTCAGACGAAAACGCAAATTTGGTTAACATTTTCATAAATGTTAACACCCTAATAGCGAAAACTAAGTCGAGATCAGCGTGGTTGATTTGGTATAAAAAATAATTTTATTTAAAATTCGAATTCTTGGATAATATATGAGATGTAAACCGCAAAATTGATTTTTACTTTTAGAATCCGCAAAATTTTTACTCCTAGAGAAATATCTACAAACAGGACCTCTTATTAATTATACCTTTACTAATTAGAGTTAAAATTTTTATCTTTATACCATATCACTCTCTCACACTTATTACACATGTCTAACCCAAAACGTGCACGTCACGATGATACCACTAACCTTACCTCTACCCAATTAATAGCAAATCTCTTCAATGAATTCATAGCAAATTCCTCTCTAAATGCAGAAGACCTTACCCTCCTTAATAATCTAAAATATGAAGTAACTCTTGCTCACTCC
Organism: Nectonema munidae; assembly: GCA_030549495.1. Classification (NCBI taxonomy): domain Eukaryota; kingdom Metazoa; phylum Nematomorpha; class Nectonematoida; family Nectonematidae; genus Nectonema; species Nectonema munidae. Next base: position 6,740 of record JAUIRK010000994.1, read on the forward strand.
AACAAAATTGAATAACTCTCTCATACTCACTACCCACATACTCTACCTTGCCCCTCATTATCTACATACGCACAAGTCTCATCCATAACCATACCTAGCTTATCCAACAACATTCAGGATAGACAAAAACCCTCTCCACCTAAGTCTAAGTCATCTCTAAATAGTGAGCTTACTCTAAAAATAGCCCCCCTTACTCCCTCTGACTCTAAAGCCGAGAAAGCTGCCTTCCGACAAAAAATAGTCAACAACTTAGAAACCAATAAAAACACTCTTACCATCTCTAATACACGGTCTTCAAATAGTGGCACTATTTATTTCCAATTCTCTAAACCTGAAGAAAAAGCACTAGCACATCAAACTCTCCACAATAACGGCATTAAATCCGAAGATTTACCTATCCTCAAACCCCGTTTCCTACTTAGAAGCATACCTATAACCACACCACTTTCTTCTCTCTCCGAAACCATTGCTAACGAAAACTTAAACCTAAAAAATATTGGCACCCTTAATACAGTACGCCAAGCCGGTAACACAGGAACCTTCTCTTATAGTGCTATATTAGAACCTAGCAACCCTAACATTTTTAAACATCTACTTAAATCTCCTATACTCTTTGTTGACCATCACATTCTCACTCTAACCTTAGCAAAACCATTACATCGCCAATGCCAGAATTGTCTAAAACACAATCACTCAACGAACAAATGCAAAGCTGCATCACAAAATTGCGATCACTGCGGAAATCGAGGCCACTCTATATCGGAATGCATCTTCAAAAATGATTCCACAAAACTCTCATGCTTTAATTGTCACAATCACCACAACGCTACATCCAAACATTGCGAATTCCAAATTAAACACACACAACACATCCAAAATCAACATAACCTTCTAATAAGCAAATTCCTATGCTAAATTTTCTCCACATTAACCTCAACCACTCTAATGCCGCTTGGACAAACCTATATAACATTCTAATTTCAAGCTTTTTTGATGTAATATCTATTAACGAACCATATCCAAACCTCTCTTCTATTATACCAAATTATTTACTATATCACACGTCACCTTTATCCTGTTATTCAGCATGCATCTACATAAAATCAACCGTTCACCACACACCATTACCACGATTCTCTTCCAACAATTTTTACTTTGTTCTTGTTCACACCAAACCTCACCCTCTTCTTTTCGCAACTCTTTACTCTCCTTTCTCAGACCCAATAGCCATCCCCTCTGATTTCTCCCAATCACTAACACTTGCAACGTCCACACTCCCGTCTACATATCATTTAATTATCTCAACTGATTGCAACGCTCGATCACACATCTGGGACCACAAAGAAAACCCACGAGGACAACAAGTCATCAATTTCTTATGTTCGAACAACCTATATCTCGCTGACAAATCTAAAAACCCTACATACCAACGCTCTTGTAACAACGAACAATACACCTCTCACATTGACCTCACAATAACCACTTCAAATACTCTCAATCTAATATCCAATTGGTCAATCTCAGACATCCCATCAGCTTCAGATCACGCCTTCATAACATTTCAACTTCACATAAACACTACAACCATCAAAAACTATAACAAGTTTATAAAAAAAAGAACACCACTCACTGGCTTACATATCTCAACATTCTCAACAACTCACTCCCTACATTAACATCCCTCTCCTCTCCCACTTACATCGATAAAGCAGCACTATCTCTCAATGATCATGTCTCACATTCCATCTTATCCTCCACTCCTATCAACCCATTTCCTAAAAGAAAACATGCCTATTTCTGGACACCCGAGTTGAATGCAATAAAAAACAATCTAAAACGAATTATCAAAACCATACGAAAATCTCCTACTCCCTTAATCATCTCAATCCATTCTACTGTTAAAAAAGAATACAAACAGGCAATACTTCAAGCTAAAAAGAACTCATGGGTAAAATTCACCAGCCAACACTCAAACAACCCATGGAACATCATCAATAGGCTAACTAAAAAGAAAAAACCTTCTATTCTCCCCGAAACAATACTTCCCTGCTCATCCGATCATACAACACACTACAACCCTCCATTTCTATCGACAATCTTTCCCCCCGACTCTCCCTCTTCTGATCTCCCCTTTCACACACAATTCGAGAACACTCTAAAAACATCATTCACTCCATCCAAAACCCTATTTTTCCTCCAATCACACTAAATGAATTAAACATAGCAGTAAACACTCTTAAAACAAATGCCTCATCTAGCTTCGACCATATCTCACCCAAACATATTAAAAAATCAATACACATTCTAAACAAACATTTACTCCTTATTTTCAATGCATGCCTTACTCATTCACATTTCCCCAACGTTTGGAAAATCGGCAAACTCATACTCATTCCTAAACCCAATAAAGATTCAAGCCTCATTCAAAATTGGCGACCAATCACTCTACTACCCATACTAGGCAAACTTTTCGAAAAAATCATTCGCAAACGTCTAGTCCACTACATCCTATCCCGTAACCTCATTCATCACACGCAATTTGCATACCTTCCCAACAAAAATACGGAAACAGCACTATCGCGTCTAACCACCTACCTTGACTCTTCTCTTTCTACTCAGAAAATTTCTTCTACAATCTTCTTAGACATAAACAACGCTTTCAACTCAGCCTGGCATCCTGCCATCATCACTAACCTTGCACACAAATCATTTCCTCCTTACATCATCAAATTTATAAGCTCATACCTTTCAAACCGCTGTCTCATTTTCCGACATCGCGCTTCCCTTTGCATCCATAAGCTAACCCTCTCGACTCCCCAAGGCGGATGTCTTTCTGATATCCTCTGGCTAGTTCTCATAGACCCGCTTCTCGATCTAATCCACACCAACACTGATTTCTCCCAATGTTTTTCAGACGACATATTATTCACCTTCACCAGTAACTCTCAACAAGAAAACCTCACCAAATCCTCTTCATTTCTACTAAGGCTACAAGAAAGAGCAAACACACATAAGATATTCTTAAACTCCAGCAAAACAAACCTCATTCATTTTACACGCAGACGCATAGAACATTTACCCCTTAATTTAAATACCTCTACTTCTATAACTGCACCAAAGACTATCAAATATCTAGGACTAAACCTTCAGTCCAACCTAAAATTTTCAATACACTTTAAAAAAATATACCAAAAACTCTTAGTCACCCTTTTTTCACTTAAAAGCGCTATCTCTTATAAATGGGGGCTCCGTCCCAAACACACCAAATACATTTACACATCCTTAATCCTACCAGTAATTCAATACGGAATTCTTTCCTGGGGCATCTCCTTAAAACACCCCACAACCATACATTTTCTTAACAAGATACACCGTTTCTGTCTACTTTGCATCACCAACGCATATCGTACTACTTTTACACAATGCCTAGAAATTCTAACTAACACCCTACCATTACAACTTCAACTTAAAAAAACTATTATTAAGCGCTTCATCTTGACATACAACAACTTAATTCCCCCATTTCATCCGATCACACCCCACCACAATACTCCATCCTATTCTTTCTACTCACATCTATTAGCAAAATACGCTCCAAATATTGCTAACTACCTAGTTCATCCCTCGATACACCCATCTCTTTTAATTCACCCATCTGCACAAAACCCTCTCAAAACATCCATATGCAAAAACAAATTTTTTGCAAAACAATCAATTTCATACCTTCGCTCTACTTCTTCACCAACCTTCCTACGCATCTTCACAGACGCCTCAAAGAAGTCCCTAAGTACCTCCTTTGCTTACGCCTTCTTCAAAGGCTCTTCCACTAGCCCCTTTTACACCCATCGATCCCAATTAAATCCTCTACTCTCAATCCTCGAATGCGAAATCTTTAGCCTTTTACACGCCTGCACTACGATCACTAGCAACATTAACCACTTCCTTCCCCACTTTACTACCATCCATTTCTATACCGATGCACAAAACATAATCCACGATCTCTCTCTATCACACAACATCCCATTTCCCTCCTTTCAACTCGCCTCCTCCCTAATCAATCTTACAAAACATTTCCACATACACCTATGTTGGTGCCCTGCTCATCTAAACATACCAGAAAACTCCCTCGTAGACTACTTAGCCTCAAACTTACATCTAACCTCCCACATTCCTCTCAACTCCCTACCGCTCAAAACCTTTCTAACACACATTTACTTATCCACTCTAGAAGAATGGCAGATGTCCATATCTTCATCTTAAAATGCACTAATCTCCTCTTTACCACACATCAGCACAATTCACACAACTTTCAAAAACAAAAAATTTACACCACCTCGTTCAACCATTCGTTGGCTATCAGGCCATTGCCCATGCAAAGCATATCTTTTCCGAATTAAAGTAAGCGAAAATCCATACTGTCGTTTCGGATGCGACACAATAGAAACGCCATACCACCTCATATTCACATGTCAAATCTTCTCTTATCATCGCCAAGATCTTCTATTTCGCTGCCTTTCTTTACTTAACAGATCTCCAACAACACTCTCAGATCTTCTGTTACACCCAACACTACTAAAATCCCTAGCAACCCTCATTGACACCATTGAAACAACTCTCACCACCGTCGATAACCCTATAACAAACTAATCTGCTTTTCTCTTCTACTTTTAGGACAACCTATCTCTACCAACATCTGCATCTTCCTTAACCAACTCTCAAGCTTACGCGAGCATATCAGCTCACGCTGGAAAGTGCTTTGAAATCCATCTACCTACATACCTACCTACCTACTCTAATTGTAAAAATTGAGTATGGAAATAAAATCAGCGGGATGGATTTAGAAAAAAATAAATATTTTATTTAAAATTTGAATAATATATTTGGATAAAATTTTCGGGCGAAAACGACAAATTTGATTGACACTTTCATAAATTTTGGCCACTAATAATGAAAACTAAGTGTGGAAATGAAATCAGAATGGTCTATTTGCTATAAAAAAGTGAATTTTATTTAAAATTTGAATGAATCTTTTTGAAAGCAATCTTATCATCTATCTTAATTTTGATTGACATTTGCTACAAAGTTACCATGCCTATTGAAAAAACATGTATATATAAGTGTTATGTGTTCCAATTATATATGATTATAAATTTTCAAGAGTATATCTAAATAATAAGTAAAGATATAAGTTATAGACATTATAATATAGAAATTTTGTTGAAAAAAATATAGATTTGATTTTCATTGATAGTTTTGATATGAGCGGGGTGATTCAATTATCGTGAATTTAATATCAAAAGATGCAGCAAAACATTTTAGGAAAAGTCACAAAGTTTGAATCAATAGGATTCAGCCAATTTTGTACAATAGAAGTTTTAGTTAAGGGGAGGGGCTACTAATAGGGTTAAGCAATACAAAAACAGTTGACATAGTATGTTTAGAGACACTACCATGGATGCACAGTTGGAGGCCATGGGCTCCTAACATATCCTGCACAAATCCCTTTTATCCTTGGTGACATCGAAACTCTTAGATTCACGTTTGGAATACAATGATGTTGAAAGAGCAAAAGAAACATTGTATCGATTGTAACTTTTAAGTGGCTTTTTTTATTCTGGGTCTTTAATATTTTAAATAATTCTGTCAATAAAAAATATATCCATTGGGCTGATTTAATTTCATTTATTTACAGGTTGCAATTGAAAATGTAAGAAATGTAATCCAGATTTCCATTCTTCTATTTCATTCTATTTTTTTATATAGATTTCACAGAATCGAACACACAACAACCAGAGAAAACCACACTCTTCAATCACAAAATCCTTAATTCAAATAAAATATAATTTTTACTAAATCAATCATACTTTGATACATTTATTTATTTATTTTTGGCAATGAAAGTTTGGGTACAAATAATATATAGAATTAGCAATCAAATTGGGCAAAGATTATAGTCTGTAATGTTTGAATAGAATCATTAAAGATTCATAACTCATCTTATATATAATACATATGCATTTATATCTATATTTTATCGTCGATACTATAAATTTGTTATAATAGTTTTATAATAGTAAAATAACCATGCTAATTTTATTTCTTGACACTATTTAGCCATTATCTTGTAAAATTTGGAAAACCTCATTCTAATTAGTAGTGTATGCAAAAAAAAGAAGTTTATCTGAAAGATAATATTCCCAATTTTAGGCAATTTATGGAAGAAGCTCTATACATCTTATAGGAGGCAAACCAATAAATTTTGGTTTTAAGGAGTATATGCTATGTTTTGATATGGTGTTTTTGTTTTCAAACAGTTAATATAAAGGAAAACACGAAAAATTAACCCTCGCTAATAATAATAAAGATAGTCTGTAGTCATCCAATCGATAACTTTTTTCTAATTTATAATTTATTTATGTAAATGAAATACATCGCAATTAGAATTACTAATCTAGTTAGAACATCCAATGGCCACTAAAATATGATATATCTCTAAAAAAACAAACCGTTAATCTTGTCAATATAAAGTTGAAGGAAAAGAGGAACTCTTCTCAGCTGCATTCTCATAAATACTAGCAATGATCATTTTTTCACTCTTATTGCAAATGCTGAAGATGTTCAGATAGTCATGGAAAAAATGCTGTCGTTTCGCAACCATTTTAAATATCTCCGTATATAAATATATGTTAGGAGTGAAACACTTAGATGCTAACTCAAAAATAATGGATCTCTGTAAGCTCAAATTTATTGTATTTGTTTTAATTAAATAATCATCTTGATATTGTGATAGTTCATTCTTAAAAATGATTTTTCTAAGAACAATTATTTCTCATTTGAAAAATATTTGATTCTTACTTATCACATAATTTGATGAAGTTGGTAAAGATAAAAATACAGGATTTCTTTGAAAAAATATATAGCCTTGTAATGTGCGATTGCCTGTAAACGAGTATATGTGGCTTATCTATGGTGGCGCATTAAACCAACTTACAAACTAAAAAACTATATAAAATTTTATTTAAAAAAATTTTTTTTCTTCTTTATTTATCTAATTTTTTAAGCCTTTTAAAATTTGCAGTCTTGAAATTTGTCATCCTAATTTAGTATGACCCAAATTATTTTATTATGATATTGTTTTTACAATGTAAAATTATGTTGTAAAGAATAAAAATATATTTGGTCATGATTATTTAAAAAGAATTTTAAAAAATATAGAAATATCATATTTTTTTACTGCAAAATTTTTCAAAAGTATTGAGCAAAATTTTTGGAAGAGATATATAAGGGGGTTGAGACGCCTATTATCCACCTCTGTATCCCACTCTCTGTGCGAATGCATATATTTAATTTAGTCAGCTCTATGTGATGGAAAAACATATCATGCACCTTAAAACTCCTTTTGAATCGAAATTTTTTTATTTAAAATTATTTTAGTAAACAAATTTTATTAAGAAGCAATATTTTTGACAGATATGCTCATTGAGGTGAAATAATTATAACAAATATAAAAAATTGTAAAAACTGGATACTTTATTGCTGATTTTCATGACTAGTTTCGGAGTATAAACTCCTTTTTCAAAGCAAATATATGAATGATAAAATAGTGAAAATGAGATATAACGGAAATGAGGATGTTGAGAATAAACAATCTTTGTTTAAGGAGATGATGCTGTTGAGGATAAGGAAATGAGTGTGATTATATATATGTATGCCATATTTATTTATTTATATTAATCTTTATCTTATACTTCTATACATTACACCGCGCGACGATGATTTTTTCTGACATGAATAAAGTTACTTTTCTAGAGCATTTTTTTGTTTAGATTATGAAAATCACATTGGTTTTTTTGTAACATTGATAGTTTCAAAAATATTGGCCATTTAAAAATTTTCCGATTTTAGAAAAATGATGAATTATGCTTATTTAGGTCTTAACAATATGGGACATAAATAAATTAATAGAGACTTAAACAAATTTATTTGATATTTTCTAATTAATTTATTAATTATATGCATAAAAAATAACAAAATTTGTGAAAAAATTAAAGTAACATATAATACATAAAAGCTAAAAATAATTTTTTTATGCTTTCGTCAGTGCTCAGACTTATCTTATTTAACAAGTCCCCAGACATAGTCATCCATCATAGCTATCGACCTTGGTATCTTTTTTCCATGGTTTGAATGTCCTGGTGAAAGCGCTCTCCATGCTCCTCGCTCACATCACCAAGATTTTCTCTAAAAACATCCAAATGCGAAACTAAAAAATGAAGTTTTAGTGACATCCTGCAGCCCATCTCTTTATACGCATTTAACAAGTTTCTAAAATTTGTTTCATAATTTTTATCGTTTATTATTCCCTAAAAACCCAGTACCGACACTTCCAAATGCAACCCAAGCTCTTCTTTCAGTTGAATTAGGGCTATTTGCAAATATTTTGCAATTTAAAAGCTTTTTACATCATGTCCTGTAAAAATTCCATATTTTGATTTAGCATCGGAAAGCTTAGGAAACAGAATTCTAATTTGCTAAAAAGCATCACCTCCAAAGTCCAATGCTTTCACAAGCTGTTTAACGAGTCCTAATTTTATGTGTAAAGGACGCAAAACTTTTTTGGGGTCAACGAGGGGCTGATTTATGATATTATGACTACCAGGTACAAGAGCTCTTTGAGGTCATTTTTTTTACATAATGATTTTTTACATCTCTGCGGTCCCATAAACATATGTAGCAGGAGTATTTAGTAAAGCCTTGCTGCAATCCTAGCATATTGAAATCCCCGCATACTTCCCATTTGAAATTTTTATTAACAAAATTTTAATATTGACATAGTCTTCTTTAATGTGTATACAATGACCAACTGGAATTGGTGGCCACACGTTTCCATTGTGCAGCAATACTGCTTTTAGACTTTTTTTAACAGAAATATCAATAAAAAGTCTCCACTCTGATGAAATGTGATCAATTCCAATTGCACCAAAAAGGCCTTCTACATCTTTACAAAAGCATAAGCTCTCTTTAACACTATAAAATTTGGAATATTCTTCATATCTGGTTTTTTGGACTCCAACTCTACAATTGTCTTTTAGAAGATCCCACTCCTTCAGTCTTGATGTCAATAGCTGAGCTCCTTCTTTTGAAAAATTCAAGTCAATCAAATCATTCAGCTCATTTTGATTTGGAAAATGTGGAGACTTTAATTTCATCCAAATCAGTTACCTGGAATATACGTTTTAAAGCATTAAATTTAAATATATTTGGTTGACTATAAAGCTTTATGATATCCAGTTCCTAAAAAATAAATTGACACTACTTCTAAATTATGGTAAGTTGTATCAATAAATGATCTCTTAGCCATGCCTCCAAAGTCGAACAGCAGCTTCCACAAATGACATGGGGTGCCCAACTTTTGTCCTGGTCTCCCATTTTAATGCCAAAATAGAGTTTATAGGCGATCCAATATTTAGATCCCTTTTCTATTGTATAGGAAATACTTTTTTGTCCAACATAATATTCGCAGACATAACAAAGAATCTGGATTGTTTTTACATGCTCGAGAAGCCATTTTTAATAATTAAATGCAAATATTGAACTATATTATAAGTTTAACTGAAAAGAAAAACTATAGGTTAAATAGTTATATAGCAAATTTTCTTATAACTTTTGAACCGTCGATGTTACGAAAAAACCAATACAGATTCGGAAGCGCAAAATTTCCAGTAATAAACAATAAAAAAATTGAGTCAAACAAAAAAATTTTTTTTCGTCGCGAGGTGTTATGTATGTTTTTTTATTGTTTTTATTTTACGTGCGTGTGTTATATAATAATCTTATGGTACTATACACTTCCTGCTTTGTTATATTGCTCTTAATCTTAGTCATATATGTATGTTTGTATTGCCTTATTAAGTGGTATTTCCTTAACGCAAAGTTTGTTTCACCTCAACACCATCACCTCCTTAACACAAAGATTGTTTATCCCCAACATCCTCATTCCTGTTACATCTCATTTTCACTATTTTATCATTTATATATTTGCTTTCAAAAAGGAGTTATATTTTATAAATTTTTTATTTTTATATTTGTTATGAATTTTATGAAGTCTTTGAAGACCTATTTTACTAATCTGCTTATACTTCAAGTAGAAGATATTTATTTTAGGCGACACTGGCGTCTGATTGCTTCTTTTAACCCTTTCGTGAGCAGTGTATCATATATGATACATAAACAATTTTACCTTCATCTGCTTTTTCAAATAGTTTTGTATAGGAATCTTCTGCTTTTTAATGAATATCGTCTGCTTTTTCTGGTCACGAAAGGGTTAAATGAAATATATTTTTTTCTAAGTGCTTTGGAGCTTTAAAAGTTGTAAAAATGTTAAGATAGTTTTAAAATAAGCAAATATAATATTTTTAATGTAAATTTTTCTTATACGCCAAAATTATTTACATTTCAAATTAATATTTTATGTATAGATACCGAAAAATTGCGCTTTTTGAAAGTTGTCATCGTAGACTAAAAACTTTGAAACGAGTGAATTTCGAAACAGCCAAGGTTTTAAAATTTGACACTTTTAAAAATTGAGTTTTTAAGAGTGAGTATGATCTTTGTAATTGTAAAAGAAAAAATTATAACTACTTCTCTTTTACACTTTTTTTTTATAAGCAACCGAATTGCTAAGGGTTCAGGCCTTAAATCAGGTAAAAAAATTATGTGCAGGGTCAAAACGCCTGAAAACCCAAACGCCCGAAAAAAATAATTCGGGCGTTACTATTTTTTGAAGTTTATTCTATCTGGACAGTTTTCAAAACTGTCGATTTAACACGAAATGATAGTGATCAATTTGATTGAAAGATCAGCGTTTTGACTAGAATTCGTGTGAAATAAGGATTTCACCCTGACAAAAATTTAGTATGGGTATGCAGACATCAAAGAAGTTTTTCAGCCTTAAAGTATTTTTTATTCATTTATTAAATTAATAATTTGTGTTAACTTTTAATAAATATCCGAACCAAAAAGTAACTTGAATTCTTATTTTTGATTTGATGTCGTTTGTGCGCGCATTTATTCCATTTCTCTATTTGTCTAATCCCTCGCCATGAACTGTTGTGTGTGATTCACTTCATATGAACTGCTTATTGTGATTATCTTATATCCATTTATCGTCAACTACGCTTAACTGAATGCTTTTTTTCATTGTATGATTTCCTTTTGGAACCAGGATCCTCGCATACTTATGCAGAATATGAGTTAAAGTAAAAATGTGTCACTTGCATAGCTGAGCATGAAATTTACAGTTTATTGTAAACAAGTGTTTTCACAGCTTTTCTTTCTGTAGAATGGACGAAAAAACGTTTTAAAAGGAGTTCACGTTGTTTACATTAGGGGAACTAGGATAGCGAATCTAGTTTTTTAGTACCTAAAGTGTTAAGCGATTCTCCAATTAAATGATTCCCCTCATATAAATATATGTACTCAAATAAACAGTTATATTACATGCTGTTACAAAAGTTTGTAGAATGTAAACGGACTCCGACGATTCTTCTAATATGAATATGCGAATTGGTCTAAGACAATTTTTGTCGAAAGATACAATTGATCCAACGACTATTGGTCTAAGACCAACGCGTCCAAAAGTACGATTGGTCCAACTAAGCTAGGGCTAGAGTTAGTGTTAGTGTTTAGACTTTTTGTTTATGGTCAATGTTAGAGTTCGTGTTAAAATGAGTTTTTTAGCATTTTATTCTACAATTTTGTATGTAATATCTTTAGACGTATTGGTCTATTTTTTGAACAATTTTAGAATAACATTTCGCTTTGGACCAATTATCGTTGGACCAATCGTACAAAACGCGAATGTAAATATATGATTTGAAAAGTTCATTTAGATAAAAACTTTCCACTTACCAAAGAGGATCAAACAGCCCTTTTTTACCTATTATTTTGTGGAATGAATTCCCAACTTTGTGAGCATTTTTGAAGAGACCAAGTTTTCTTTCATTTTCAAATAAAAATGATTTTTCTTGACGTTTACGCTTATAATGAAAATGCGTTATCTAGGGACTAACAACAACAACAACATCGCATATTCTAATTCAATGGTTGCCCAAGTGGGCGGTATTACGGCCAAGTGGGCGTTGAGCGGGAAAAGTTTGGGAAGCACTGCTCTATTTGATGCATTAACATTTCGATAAAATATTGTTTTTTCTCTTAGAACTAAAGTAAATGCTGTTTCCATGATGCAGCTGTATTAAAAGTAGGGCCAGCGGATGCGGTCACTCTTTACAGGGCCTAATGCGCTAACAATGCACGCCATTGCAATAGCACTCATCTTGACGGCACTCATTCTAACGATTTGGCTCTTGGTACGCACGCTACAGTTCAGCAGCAGCACGCACATCCAGTATGCCTGTCTCCCAGACTTTCTGCAGAAAGAAGCCCTCACCATAGCCTACAAATTCTTCATCCATCCTTCAATGAGTTGTGATCGCACTGTTCAAATTTTGGAGGAGCGCTTTCCTTACCACGACAAGATTAAATTATTTTACTCCCATCCCGAAAAAGTTTTTCTTAATTTTATTCGATTTTTGTAAAAGAGGGAATTAAGTCTAAAATTAATCAATTCTTGACGGCCAACTCTTTCCCATTTTCAAAGTGTAAATAGAATCTTAAAATTAATAAAAGTCACGATTGTTCTATATACATCCCGCGATTCCGTTACCAAGCGTTTTCAGGATTTCTTCAGGAATTGGCACATCTGGCAGACCAGATTTTTTTAAATAGTTTACCATTTTTTTCTTTATTGCCTTAAATTTTAAAATTTCAATGAGTTAAATTTGAATTATAACTTTGGCATAAATTGTCCATAGTTTAGATTTAATTTTTTTTATAGAACTACTAATTCTAAACATTTTATTTCATAGTATTCACTCTGTTAAAAAGGTAGCTATGTGCTTAAGTTCAGCATCTTTTTTAGACTTTGTTCTATACAGTCCATGGGGAAGGGGGGGAGGGGGGTAATAGAGTGAAACGGAAAAAGAATCAATCAATCACTCCTTGTAAATATTTTTTTTTAAATATTTTATCACGCTTAATGCATTTTAAAGTGATCTATACGAATATCCAATATACATGCTTTTCTGAACACAGTTTATTTGGATTTGAATCGTTTTATTCAAAAATACATTTGCTACAAAATACAAGAGTTTTTTATCCTTTTTTTCAAATATATTACACGGTCAAACCCACATTTCACTTATTTTTAATATTCTTAATAACCGTATTTCGATTTGCTTCGAATATAAGCCTGCCACAAAAGAGCGCTTGAAGAATTGGGAAGTTTTGCTCCCCCCCCCACTTTGTTTCAAATTTCTGGCTAAGCAACTGTATATAAATAAAGAATATCATTAGCTATCTCTCATTTTTTGTATCTTTTTAGGATTCATTATAAATAGGGCGAACAAAAATTGACCTAATAACTGAAAAAATATTGACTTTTTGCAGAAAAAATTTACTTTTCAAAAAAAAGGTTTTTTATAACTTGCAAAAGAGAACTGAAGCCTGATAGCGTCTACAGAGTTTCGGAGCCACGAAAAAAATTTTCCGGGCCCCGGAGTTATGTTTTTTTAGCTCCGGTGTGAGTTCCAACACGCTCTTATAGTTAAGTGTATATTTTTAAAAAATTTAATAAAAAATAACCAAAAAACAATTATGATTAGAGAATATATGCATGTTTTACTTGAAATTAACATTTCCGCTAGCTTTCTTCTAAAAAACGTCGAGTGGTTAAATCATGCAGAGCCAGTTAGTGGAGGCGTATTTTAATTTTTACGGCTCCGATTCCATGTAGAAAAATTCATCTATCGCAACCCTGATTTTTAGTGCTTTTTAAATCATTTAAGGCCTCTTTTCTTCTATAAATAATAAAAAGAACAAAATTTAACTTAAAAACTTCAAAGTTATTGACCCTATACTTTAAAATATTTACTTTATTTCATAAAAAATTCACTTAAAAATTATTTTAAGCTTTTTTATTTAGAAGAATTGAAATACACAAGGAAATAATTAAATATATTAGAAGAAAAATTTCTATCTTTTGTTAGAAGCTTTTTTAACATCGAAAATGATCTTTCTACAGGACAAGTTGTAGCTTGACAATTTTGTAACTCTGCATAAGTATTTGAAGAAATGTTTAGCTTTTTCAATTCTATATCTTTAATATCGTTATTTTCAAACCTTTTATTCAAATAATTTTTAATTCCACAATCATCGTGATCAAACTTGATAGAGTAAAAAAGTCTTGATGCATCTTTTATGCTAAAAGAAGTTGACTCAACAAACTGCCCTAACTGAATATAGTTTTCTTTTATGTTAATTAAGCAGTTGTTTATCTAATTTTAAACAACTGATGCTTTCTCTTTCTTAACCAAAATTCCATTTTTGCATTCAAAAAAATGTACAATTTCTTTTATTTTTGGTAAGTGATCGCAGTAGTAAGAAGCAGCGTTCAGCCAGCTTGCCCATCTTGTAACAATTGGAGAAACACTTGAGCAAAAAGGTTTGTAAAAAAATTGACATAAAAAAAATTATTGACTTTTAAAAGAAAAAAAATTGACTTTATTGACCTTAAAAAATTTTAAAAATAATCGAAAATTTAGTTTCTAACAAACTAAAAAACAAAATAAAAAATTGACTTTATTGACTTTATTCCCCCTATTGATTATAAATAAAAATAGAAAAATCATTCTTAATGTTCATTTATAGGATTTTTTGATTTGAACAATTAATCAAGGCTTTCGAATGAGAATTTTAAAACCAATTTGGAAAAATCTAAAAAAAACTGATTATCTAGGTGAATATAATCTGTAAGAAAATTACCCTCCTGCGATTTTATAATTTTTTTGTAAAATGAATTTTTTACGAAAGCATTTAGAACAAACTCCTATTTGATTATTGCACGCGGAATATTCACTCACATGATCTTACGAATCTAAAGTGCAACATTAAACTTTACATGATTGCGTTGTAGAGCATGAGTAGCAGTGGTCTCGGGTTCAAATCACAGCATTCTTCAACTTCACTATTTTCAATTATATATATATATATATTTTTTTCTAGATTCCATGCTACTTTCTTGTTGGTGTAATCATCAGTGAATCAGAAGAGCCATACTTTCAATCTGAGAGTGACAAGTGTTTGTTCGGATTTAACATCTTCTCTATATCCCTCAAATCAGAAAAATTCATCTGGAGAAGCATCAACGACAATATTTTTGACGAAATGATATATGCCTTTTCTCAGTGGACTTCCCTTGAAGATTTTGGCAAAGTAAGTATCATTTTCCTTTTTGATTTCAGTTAGTATTTAAGTTTTTACGCCTAAAGAACTCATTTTTGTTTTTATATATAATTCAAAAGCATTTATTATCTATGTAATTTTATATTTTCTGTGTCCTTACTCTTTGTAGCTGTTTTTGAACAATTTGAGATAGTCTTCTTTATAATCTTGTGTGTTATTCAACATCTTTAGATTACACCAAATACCCATGTTTCCTCAGGCTATGGGGTAGTTGAGCAAATGACAAGCAATACGATCATATTGAAGCGCCATCTTGAAATACATTTTAACCTGGTTTGCATATGTGGTTGGTAATCCTTATCAACTTTTGTTACCACCTCTTTAAATAAAATTCGCATTGATGAATAACTTTGTTAAAGCTCTCAACAAAGAGAGCCCAGGATTCGCTTTTTTAAAACAGAGATTTCCATAAGTCAGTGATGTAAAACAGAATGCGGATAATTTTGACGGCCCTCAGATTCGAACCTTAAAGAAAACTGATCATTTTGTCAAAGTAATGAATGAAACAGAGAAATGCATGGCAAGCTTGTAAATCAATTGTTGAAAATTTTCTTGAAAAATTTTGAATATGTGTTAATTGTTCAAAAACTCATTCAAAGTTTTAATAAGGAGCAAGTATGTCATTTTTGAGATCATCTGGAGTATTTTCCTGATGACTGTGGAGATTACAGTAAAGAACAAGAGGGACGATTTCACTAAGACATGTGCATAATGGAAAAAAGGTACCAAGTGCTCTGCGACATTAACATCTAGCAGATTAGTGTTGGTGCTGACATGTTTAGTGAAAAGCATTAAAGAAAATAGTTGGATTTTTTTCCTCCCAAATGAATTGTTTTTTGTGCATTTTTAAATTGAATAAAAACTGAATTCAATATTTATTTATTGTTATTATTTTTATTAAGAAAGTTTAATAAATGCAGTTAGATTTATTGAAAAAACAACCATTTTGAAGAATATTTTCTTGACAAGCATGCGTGTAGTTCAAAATTCTGAGCTGATTCGCCAAAATTATTTAGATTTTTGAATTAGGACATACTAATATTATTAAAAATCAGTATAGAAAAAGATGACAACAAAAAAATTTTTTAATGCAGGGTTCTATCTAACAGTAGATTCAATATAACGCAGGAGGGGTCTTAGAAGTACAGCAAAAACAACAACACTGATAATAAAGGAAAAGTGAGGACTAAAAGCATTTATTATAAAATTGAGAATACGATAAAATAAAAATATTTAAAGAAAATTTTTTTTAATAGCAGTGCTATTTTTATAGCTTCAGATTATGAGCGATAGCTCGAAGAAAATCCATTTTAAATTCAGGGTCATAGCGACAAATAATTTTAAAATCCACTGCTCAGAGTCCTTATACTTTTTTTTCTTTGAAGGTAGGTGCCGCAATTTACTTTACACATTCCACAACGGTATAGGAAACATCGGATCTAATCGTCTTCTCCTTGATCCCTGTCCTCAAAAAAATTGTGCTAAAAATCTATTATATATCTGTAACGAAATGTCTGGGTACGAATGATCCTAGTAACGAACTGTCCCGTAGCGAAGTGTCGGGTAACGAAATGTTCGGGTACGAACGGTCCAGTAGCGAAAAGTTCGAAGACCATCAAATCACAGTGACTTTATTTACTTTATTCAATAAACTTATTTCTCATTTCATTGTTCATGTAGTGGGATGAAACATACCTTGGTAAAAGATACATGCCGAAACTATAACATGTGTTCCAGTAGAACCGTTATAGCCGAAACCATTTTGCTTCTTAAATTTGCTATGTAGTACGCACGATTATGGAGAGGTTGGCAATTGTCTTTAGTGAGTGCCTTGGGACCACAGCTCAACCTCATGGCATATTCATACTTCCGGATGGGATCATGAATATAGACGTTGTAGCTATTTCCTAGTGCGACCCCGACAGTCCCACAATAGTCTCCAATTGTACAAACTGTTTTTGTCATGTTGAAATGAAACAGCGAGTAGACCTGTGCCGCTATGACATTGTATCCGAAGCCGCCCAGATTACTGACACACCAATCACTGATACACGCACACTTCCCCCTGTGTCGCCATCTAGAATGCATCGATAAGGTTGGGCTTGCCGTTCTCTAAGTCTTTGGAGTCGTAAACAGTTGGCCTCAGCTCCTGTTATGGTCAGTCCATGATGCTGGATAAAAGATTATGCATCTGAGACAGTCGTAATCTGAAGACTAATGTCACTTGGAAGTCTATACTTGTGATGATCTAGGACCAATTTGAAGAGCACTTGCATTAACTTAATTCAGTCCTGGGAGAATTATTTTGATTTTTTCATGCCATTATGCTGCCCCTCGAAAAAAGAGGTGATAGAATAACAAGCATCGGCCAGCTTTTGTCTCGAGATCAATTCCCTCATGCATAGGGATCCTGGTGCATCAAGGAGATACTGTTGATGTCGAGCAACCATAAAAGTATTAATGATGCTTTCGTAAGCTCGGTGATGATAGATACTTGTGATTGATATGAAATGTTTCATCTTATAGATGGTTTCATCAGCCCATAGGTAATTGGTAAGATAAATGACCACCTCATTTCCATCAGCAATGTTTTGCTCTGTAATGTTAACGTCAGTGTGATGAGTCAGGTCTTTAGAATTTTCACTCATAGAATTTTCACTCAATCTCAGTCTATTGCGGGGGCTGTTAGACGAGTTGAGAATCTCGATGTATAATTTATAGGCAATGTAAGCATGGACGGCCTCTAAACTGCTCTCTCTGTAGCTGAAGTTTCCTTGATGGTGACACAAACACACACACACACACACGTACGAACACTAACACACACATACACTCGCATCAACACGCAACCCTCGCATCAACACACACACGCACGCACACTAACACACGCATACGCTCCAGTGGCGTAGCGAGAAAATGGAACTTAGGGGGCATACAAAGAACTTAGGGGGGCAAGTTAAATTCAGAATAACTTACAAAATTAATTAAGTAGCTAATTTACCTGTTTTTTCTAAACTGATTCAGTGATTTTTTATACAAGCAAACATGTTTTGGATACATCAGTTTGTAAACTACAAAAAAGTCTACAAATTTCTATCGCATTGAAGTCGGCACAAATAAAGCTGAATTTACTTACTTAATTTATATCTAAGATTTATTTACATTTAAAAACTGTAACATTATGTTGATAATAACAATCAAAGTAACTCAAGATTTTATTTTGATGACTTTCTTAGAAAAGTTGAACTCTTCTTGATTTTCTTGAAAAAGCTTCAATACTTCATCCATATCTATTTTTTGTGTATATTTTTTAAGATATGAAAGAATCATGAGATTTTTTTTCCTTTCATGAAGCATTGAACATCTTTCGCTCCTTAAAATTCGTTTGAGGCAAGAAAAAGTCGTTCGCATGAGCAAGCTTCTCCAATAGTTTGCACCTTTGAATGAAAAATGAAACTTTCAAAAATTTTGTTTCATTTTTGGATTTCCCACATACAAGTCATCACACTTTTAAATGCTCTTTCAAAGGCTTTAAAACAGTCAAAACATCCCTAAACATTCATGGTTTGATGAATTGTATTCTTTCATTAAGAAATTCTTTGCAACCAACCTTGGCTTTAAAAATATGCATCTGTTTTATTCCAAGATTGTCTAAAAGAGAACTCATATTAGTTAAGTTCAAAAAATCTGTGCTCCCAGGCCAAAGGTTTTCAATGCTTCTTAGCAAATTGCTTTGAATTTCCGAAAATCTTAAGAAATTATCAAAATAGATGAGTAAAAATTTTTTACTAAAAAAATTAAAAATGTTTTTATATACCTATTATTCATTTCTTCTACAGTTTTATCAATGATTTCATTATAGATAATTAAATATGGAGAGATATTTTCGTTTCTTTGTCCAGTTGAAGTCAGTATTATCTTTTTCAAACTTTTTTGGCTTTCTATTCGTTTAGATGTATAATTTGTAGAAGAACTATAATTATCACAAATTTTTATCAAGTTTTGAAACGACGTTTCATCGTTCCTGAATTTAGTTAGTTCATCTTTAACTGCGAGAAAAAGTTTGGAGATTGAAAAAACATCCTATTGAGGCCCTGAAATTTTACATAAAAAATAGGTATAGATGAAGACGATAAAATTTTCATTACTTGTGCGTAGGTATTAATTGGAAGCAGAATTTTGAAGATGCTATCAAGAAGGTGTAAAACAAAAATTAATTTTTTCTTTGATTTGTTAAAAGCACAAAGTCGAAATACTTCTAAAAGTTGGTCAAAATTTTCGATTATGGAATGTATTGATTCGGAAAAACCACTCCATCTCTGTTCAATTATTCTTTTTATTTTTTTGCCATCGTAAACTTTTGACACACTTGGTTTTTTAATAAAATTATAAATGAGTTTACAAACAGTTAATCATATTGATATATCATTTATATAGCTCAGTGCATTAACAATTACAAGATGGAGTTTATGGTTCATACAATGAACATATGGAATATTTCGATTCAAAGCCTCTGATATTAGTTTTTGCACACCATTTTTAACACCTTAAATAATATTTGATAAACAAGGATTAATTTGATAAAACAAACACACCAACCTGACATAACAGATGCTCCATCATAGCATTGACAAACAATTTTTCTTTTTTTATATTTAATTCTTCCACCGTATTTAGCATACAGTCGGTAATACCTTTGGCTGATAAATCAGAAATTTTGCAAACGTTTATCAAATTTTCTTTACATTCCCCATTATAATAGTACCTTAGTACCTAAAATTGAGTAATATAATATTTTTGTTTAAATTAAATTAACAGAGAAATAAAAGGTTTAAAGGCAGTTAACATTAAGTTACCTTCTTGCTTTTTAAATATAAACATTGATGGTAGTAAAAAAACTTCAATATTAAAATTCAAATTAGAAGGAATATTCCATTTTTTTAGAATAAATATCAAGAAAATGATGAAACTTTAGTACTTTTTATTATAGTAAGCTATTATAGCAATTTTATTTGATTTAAAAAATCTTACAATGGATATGTTTTCATCATTATTTATATCTTTAGTGCCATCGGCTTTCAGACATAAAAAACTAACTTCATCAGAATTTATTTCTTCAACTACTTTGTTCAAAACATAAGAGGCTAGAATTTCAATAATTTCGTTCTGGATTTCAGGGCATGTATATTTGGCATTTTTTCGAATACTTTGTGTGATCTAGTAAAAACTTCATAAATTTTATGCGATAAGGCTAACAAAAAAATAATACCTCGCGAAGCTTGTCATCTTTTTTAAGACTAAACTTGAATAATTCCAAGAATAAACCATTTGAAGATTCTGATTCATTGTTATTTTCTTAGCTATAGGTATTTTGATCATGACCTCTGAAGGCCAGCTCATTTACTGCTAGAAATTGCACTACCTCTACTATTGCTTTAATATAATATGTTAATATAAAAACCAATGATAGAAATGGGAAATGAAAAAAACATAAAGACAACCTATTTTTCTCTAGTTGACTATCATTGACTAGAGTGGAAACCTCTTTATTGCTTTCATATCTTTTTTTCCATTCAACCCACATTGAAAATGATGTAACGTGAGTTAATGATTTTTCATGTTTATTAAACCCCTTATCTTTGTCTAGGGCGTTTTTCCAATTTGTGTATCCGCTTTTCGTAAATACATCCTCCTTTTCATTTTGGCCCACTTGCAAATTTCTACAGCTGAAGCAGAATGCTGCCTTTTTAAAAATACTAAATTCTAACCATGGCCTTTTTTCGAACCACTCTTCTTTAAAGTCGCGGACTGAATTTCCATATTTTTTTTGGGTCATATTTGGGAAGTTTTGGCTGATTCGGTTTTACATCATTTAATGTTGAACTTTCAAATTGAATGGGTTTATTTACTTTTGCACTATTAAAAAAAAGGATTCAAAAAATCAATTTATATCAACAGTTGATTATTATTTGATAATCAACTTTACAAAGAAATATTATCCTTCTGTAAAAATACTGCTGTAAAATTACGTGTTTTGAGAGCTTTCTGCTATCTCATCATTTCTACAAGACGCTGAAGTGTTACCACAGGAAGAGCTTCGATTCTCATCATTTTGCAACGTCTTACTTTTAAAAACTTGGTCTATTTTAGCCTGACCTTTTATATTGGAGCAGACTTTCAATGCCTTTCTGTATGTTGGCATCCTCAAATTTTAATCTAGAAAATTTTTTTATATATATGATAAACGTAGCTAACTAAAACTTACAAACTAACTTTAGCAGACTTCTTTTGTTAGAATATGAATATAAGGCGATTAAAATTATTCAACGGCTATGCAACAATGGGTTGTATGAATTATATTGTTTTTATGTAAGCAATGCTGACATGAAACGAAACAGATACTCTTCTGTAGCAGTGATTATTATTGATGTGATGAAACATTTGCATATCCCCTCATGTCTTATGTGACAGTAGATACACAATAAATCTCGCCTCTACCCAGAAAAGCATTTTCACTAAATGTGATATTTTGTCAGTCAAAGGAAAAGGAGATATTCATCATCACACTGATTGTCATGGAGATTGATCAGTTTATATAAATGTTATGAATTAGATTTATAAGTTATTGATATGTTAGAAGATGTGCAGAAGCACTCATCAGTTCTGCAAATCTGCTGATACATTGATCATACATGCATTATGTGATAAATCACATTTGTTTCCAAAATACATATGAAAATAAAAGCTAAGATGTGTAAAATTGGGTCAATGCTAGTTGTTATACACGAATATGCTTCTGTATCATCATCATAGTCATCCTCAACTCATCCTTATCATCATACATCAAAGTGCTAATTAATCGGAAGCATATATGATTCTTAAGTATTAGCGAAAAGATTGAGTTGACAAACAGGATTTACATTTATACAAAAATAAACTAAGGAGGAGGATTAGGTGGGGCAAAGAAAGTGTTTATAAGGGAAAGGAGGAAAGGTATTTGGGGGGGGGCACTGCCCCCCTTGCCCCCTCTAGCTACGCCAAAAAAAATTTTTTTTGTGAAAAACTTTGTAAAAGTGATCGTTTAGAAGACTTAATTCTATCAGAAAAAGTTTCTCACGCTAATGGGTCATCAAAACGAATAAATCCGGTACAATACTTTATTTCATTTTTTGACAAATGGAGGTCCTATAAGGGGTTTGTAAATATCATCATATGGTATTCTTTGTTCCTTTGAAAGACCAAGCCAATAAAGTGAGGCCAAATACCCAAGAAGTACATAAATAGTGAAACTTGAAGAAAATTTGCTGATTTGATCATTTGGATCTATAAATCTTTCCTTATATTTTATATAATTTTGTGTTTTTGTTAAAATTTCAGTGAGAAGTTCTGTAGTAAAAAATAGACTCCGGATTTTTTCAGGGCATGTAAGTCTTTTTAGCTTGATTCTGAGGACCAGGAGGTTCTCTCGAAATTTTACGTACATTTTTTATTTCTGCTTCTACCTCCACTTGAAGTTGAAAGACTTTCTTCAGTAAAATAAAAAACTCCACTTTTTGAGATAAAATCCTCAGATGTCATCAGGGATTGATGAATGTTGCAAATAAATTCAAACAAAAGGTATCGCAAAAATCAAAAACAATAGACAAGAGACAATCAGAATTTTCAAGCTTTTTCAAATTTGAAATCAATGAAAAACAAGTTTGAGATACAAGCGTACTTTGTAAGAGTAAGTAATATGAGAACAAATCACAACAAAAATGCGGTTGTGGCTTTCAAGCTTTCATGACTCATGACGTAAATGAGAACTCATATGTTCTTCCGATGTAAACTGTATCTACGACACTTTTATGTAGTAAAATCAATCTTTCAAGGATAAGATATCAAACCTTCTACGTAGCCATTATCTATCAAATCTTCCTTGATTCTGTCTCTTTGTTATTCGAAATATTTTGTTCATTGATGGGCTAGCAGTACATTTTGTGCTTATCAAAACCTCTGTACATTACTTATTAGTTTATGTAACTACAAAGATGCTGTATCACTTTCACATTTTTGAATAATCATATTTTCTCGAATGAAAAAATATAACAATCACATTTTGTTGAGCATCAAGATTCCAAAAATAGATGGCGTTAAAAAATAATAAGATCTAACTTCGCTATGAAAAATCTTATTTATAAGCAGGGCGAGGAAAAATTGACCCAAATTATTGGAAAAAATTGTCTTTTACTCAGATAAAAAATAGACTTTTTAAAGTTTCATTGAATTGAACAACTATGAACACTTTAGAGAAAGTATTGAAAATTATTTCAAAGAATCCATCCATGACTGTAATAAAACAACATATAATTAATGGCATTTTCTTCGTGCCGGTTTTTTACCCTGGTTTTCTTCCTCTGAAGAATTCAAAGGTTTTTACGGTTAGGTAGTGCTCTATCGACCCGATTCTACGTGGTTAGTAATCAAGCTATCACTAGACAATAAGTTTGTTTCCCAAATTGGGAGCGTTCGCGTTAAGATTGTATCTTTCACTCAGTTGTATTTATATATTGTAACATAAATTCTTGTAAAATAATATATATAACAAGGTATAGCTATTCTTTTGTAACAAGGGCTGGTAGGTGTTTAGTGGGATGGACAGTACAGTTAGACTTGGACTCAGCATTCCGGGCGGGCCACGATATCCGAAAGGATGGATGCGAACGCCACAAAACAACTTAATTAATTAATTAATATAATTAATGGCATTTTCTGATTTAAAATTCGATCATTTTCTAACAGGTTTTTCAATTTAGAAAAAGATCTTTCTACTTCTAAAGTTAAAACTTGACAATTTTGTAATTTGGGATAAGTACTGCGAGAGATTTGAGAGTTTCCCATATTCATGATTTTATTGATTTCATTTTATTTGAATTCATTTTCAAGATAACTTTTAACGCCACATTCGTCTTAAATGAAATAATGTTGAAGAAACAAGTAAAGGCATCTTCGACTGAAAAAGTCTCTATGTTGACTTTTTCCGACTAAATCAATGAATCGTGAATATTCTCTAATTATTATTATTGTTAGTAAGTTTTGACAGAGATTTTCTTTTTTTAAACAATTTCTTGATATTTGGCAATATAAAATTCCATCATCTTCATCATTAATTTCTTCACTGCTGGAAGATTTTAATAAAAATATTTTGCTTCTTGCAACCAAATTGTCAATTTCGTTACAATTGGAACTGAAGTGTTGCCGATAGGTTTGAAAAGAGAACGTCTTTTTATATTACTAATTTTGAATGATTTAATGCTGGTAATCTATAGTTTTGCAGGATAACTTAACTTTTAACGTAAACTTGTGTAAAAGATGTGAAAAACATGCAATGATAAAAAAGTTTGGGAATAAAATTCCATAACTTCTGCAGCGGATATATCGTATGTAACCGCGTTTGTCAACAAAAAAAATTTATCTTACAAAAAACTTCTTCATGTTTAACCTCAGTGAGGCAAACTTTACAGTAAAACCTTTTATTAGATGAAAAAAAGCCCAACTGTGGTGGAAATGTTGACATAAAGAAGAAATCTTGTATGTATCGCTTATAACAATTTTAGGCACATTGAATCAAAATGTTAAATATAAAAATTGACTTTATTGACCTAAACTCAAAAAATTGACTTTGATTGATTTAAAAATTTGAAATTAGTTAAAAATTTTTTAGACTAAACAATTAAAGATCTTCTTCAAAGAGTTTTTGCTAAACGGAAATAAAAGTTGACTTTATTGACTTTTACTCGCCCTGTTATGAGCAATGTTACCTTCAAAATATTCAAAGGGTGTTTTGCCCTCATTGCTAGAAATTTTTTTTCTTTTTCTAATAAAAATAAAAAATAGGCCTCTGCGGCCCACTTTGGCCATCCAAGGGAATGAAAATTTTAAACCACGCGGCTTCACGGATACTCCTGAGGCAGCCACTTCTTACTTCAACTTTAGGCCATGCTTCACCCAATCTCTGATAAACACAAATCTGAACATCTACTGTGTATCACGCTAATAAAGTTTTTAATTTTCTGATTTACGTTTACTCTTTTTGCAGAAAGTTGTCAATGAATACTCGCTTCCCAAATTCATCGAAGTGAAAAGCGTGAAAAGGAAGCAACGCTACACGATATGCTGTGTGCACACAAATCCTTCCTTCGATGTGGGTGAGTGGAAGCGCATTCAAGACGACAAGGAGAGCGCCATTTCCTCATCTGGCAGTGAAAGTGAACATAATGTTGGAGTCGCTGATGAATGATGTTGTTGTTGCGTCTAACTTTTCTAGTTCTTTTATACAACTATTTTCATTTATTATTATCATTATTTGTTTACACATGCAATCAAACAAGCAAATACTAATAAACGAGTGTAAATACAAACTTTTTTAATTATAGGGGCATCTGTATTCTGCTTTTTCTACACTCCACGTTTCCCAACCTGAAGTCACATGATAAAATACTTTAAGTTAGCCAAAGAAAAATTATAATTTTTACTGATCCAAGCTTCAATTATGTCGGCCACATAAAACTTGAAAGATTTAACCAGAATATACAAACTTATTTACAAAAATAAAAAAAGGCTTTAAAATTTGATTTCGTAAAAGGCAGTTCCTCCTCCTAATAAATTCAGCCAGTGTGTGTGTGTGAGGGAACATTGGTCATAAATGGGTTAATATAAATTCAAGGGGTGTTATCCAGCTCAGGATAACAGTTTATGTCTACAACGCATCTATGCCAATTTAGTGGTGGATGGTGATTGAAAAAAAACATGTGATACCCAGGATTTGGGCCGTTCCTAGATAATGATTAAGATTCGGATTCTCTGAATTTTTAATTAACAACTTTGATTCTGATTCTAAAAATCGTATTCTAATTCTGATTAGTGTAAAAAGATATGTGTAGATATTTACAGGCGAGTTTAGCTAGCCGCGAAAGGATGGATTTCTTTAGCTTCCAATAACTAATTGGATAATCATCTGTGTTGAATGTTGATGCATGATTCGCTGAGATATGCATATAGTTATTTGCCATAGTTGTCAAACACTAAAGATCGCGTGTACATGACTTCTGGTTCTAGGAATAAAAAAATCCTTCTCAACCCGTGATTTTTACTCTGTAGACTGAATGTCATCTTATTGTGTTTCCTCGATAGGAAAGGTACTATGGACTTAGTTTTTTCAAGAATCTTTGCTCGTTATTTTGATGTACACGATCGAGGCTTCTAGCGCTACAATTATTGAGAGAATTTGATACACAGGCACACACTTCTTGTGATACCGCGTTGTTCTACATGATCTTTTATATTTCCATAACACATTATAGATTTAAATCGAAACAACTAACTTTTTCATTTTCTTTCTTCAAATGAAAACAGGAATGTGCTTTAATTGTCAATTTTATTAACATTACATACGATAAATTTTAAGAAGCCTTGAGTAAATAGGAATCAAGGATAAAAATAACGCGCTTCAAAGGATTTTGTGAAAAATGGGACGAGTATGGGTGAGTTTTAAGTATCGTAAAATGCGACTTAGATCTTGTTGAGTTGTTAAAAATATCGGGAGTCTTTCGAGTGTCAACACCCAAACCATTTTACTATTTTCCTCAAATGCTTACTTATTTAAAGCTTATTTAGTGTATATCTCTAAATAAGACTTCTGTGATATGCTAAGGTTAGTTTTCATTTAATAATCTTTTTTTGTTTCTGCTAAATCAAGTTGGAATGAATAGTTAACAAAAGATCACAAAAAAGTTTTCAAACATTTATATCAAACTCAGCGCCCCTAGCATAAAAAATACGTAAGCTAAAAATACATATGATAGCTAAAGCATTTGATAAAAACTTTTTTCTATCTCAAATAATAATTTGCTTAATGACCTATACTATTCAGCTACTCTATCTCAGTGGTTCCCAACCTTTTTTACCTGTGGACCCCTACAACTGAATAGTTTGAGCCAACAAAATTAATCAAAGATTTTTATGCAAAGATGATTGTAGTCATCTGATTAAATCGTATGCTTATTCATATGAAATCAGAGAAATCGTAAAGCCTGACAAAAAATTTGAATAAAATTTTTTTCCAATTAAATATAATTTTTTCAAAAATATTGTAACTAACAAAAAGGATATATAAACATTCAAAATATGAAACTTTAAAAAAGGGAAGAAAATATTTATTTAAAAAAGCTCTAAATATATATATTTATATTGATTTGGAAAATAGAAGTATATTAAAGGAGATTCAGTATAAGTAGTTTGAAGTAGAATTTCCATGGACCCTTGAAATTCTTCCATGGAAACCCGGTTGGGAACCACTGCTCTATCTATACTTTTTTAATTTAACTTCCTTGTAAATAAACTTCATAAAATAAGATAAATAGAAAAGTTTATTTAGATTTGTATACTCGTGATATTCAAAAACTTTTAAATTAAATCATCAACATTTACTCCTTCAAATTCTTCTTTTCTGTTGCTTAGTAAAGCTAAATTACTTAGCTCCTCTTGACTCAGCTGCGAAAATGGTTTTTATCCTACACTGTGATTTCCAACAAAATTCTGTTCAATCAAAATCACCATTGTATGCTGCTACACTTACTTTCCATTTATCACAGTATTTTCATCTGAATAAATGAGATTATCAATATCTAAAAGATATTCGAAAATTTTTATCAAGCTCACGTAAACTTATAAAGCGATCTTTTTTTGCGTTTAATCGGTCTATTATTTTCCAGTGTTTTGTTCATTTCTTCTTTGAAAGTCATATGTTGTTCATGTTCATAATTTGTCTCTTCTCCAAAAATTTCTTTCTACGACGCTTTCTCTTTTGTTGGTTGAAATCAAGAACTCAGTTTAAGCACTTTTGCTCGCTTTGTGCAATAGCAGTTTTACAGATAGTATTTTGTTCTTTTATAAAGGTTACTTGTAAATTTCGAATATCAGATTGTGCTTCAAGGAAGTCCATTCTTAAGCATAAAAGTTTTTTCTGTACTCGATCGATAGAAATTAAAATATTGTCCGAAAAAATAACAAAGTTAGAAAGTTGAAAGTATGTATGTTATGTAGAAAGCAATTTGCTTCGCCTCTTTGTGTCTACATATATCATCTATTTTTGAATTTAAACCATAAACAGCACCACGTTTAGCACTCGATCTTGTATCAGAAATCCTTTTTACTGTAATTCCTGCTGTTTCTTTTATTCCTCATCTCAAAGTTGTGCTGGCAAAAAAACTTGTATAAAAAATCTGATGCTGCATGCACTCCAACCAAGTTTAAAAAATGGTTATAAAAAATTCACAAAAATTGCTTTTGAATTTTTCTGTAATATTCGTTTTTGAATACCGGAAATATTACCAATCATTTTTGCTGAATTGTCGTACGTCTGTCCACGACAGTAATTCAAATCAAAACCACCAGTTTCTAATTAATATTTTTTTGTCTTTTTAAATTTTCAGCATTTTTTCTTTAATTCTGATAAAATCAATAAAACTTTTTTACTATAGCAGTTTTAGTTTCATTGTCAATATCAACAACTCTTAGAACTTGAGACATTTGTTCGCTATGTGAAACGTCTGAAGTTGTGTCAAACATAATAAGGTAGTATTTTGCTTTTCTCATTTTTTTCAGGATAGAATAGAGACTTCATTACCTAATAATTCAATAAATTCATTTTGTATCTTACTAGATAAAAAAGATACTGACTTTGGATTAGACTTTACATATTCTAAATAACTCAGAAAGTAATTCTCTGTATCCACGAAAAGCAAGTTGGTGAGTAGCCAAAAACATAACACAATATACAAAACGTTAAAAAAATTTCTCCACTGCTTTTTCTGTTCCTCTGTAAGATTTTAATCTTACATTGCCAATTGTTGATCCTTTTAAAAACTAGAGATTTATCGGATGTCTGCAGCTGCGTATTATCCGTAAAAATTTTTAACATCCTCATCCACGGATGATTTAAGTTTCAACATCTGCAATAACATCCGTTTCTGCAATTTTCAAACATTTTTCATTTTCGTATGTGTCGCAAGGTTTTTTTCGGAATTTTTACTTTATCCAAAATATTTATAATAAGTATTTTTTATGATAACACATTTACACTGACATCGTCTCTTCAAATTTTTAAGAAGTATAAAACTTGATTTTGCTCAGAATAGCAATTATGATATCCGTCTCCTTTAAAAAAATTAAGTCTGACATGGGCTAACTTTGATATCCGTATCCGTGGATACAAAAAATTTTACATCCGATACATTCACAGCTCTATAAAAATCTTTCTACTCATAAAATCAAGCAGGATGATGAAAGCTTTTTCGTGTTCTGGTATATTTTCATTGCATTTTTTCCATCCCAGATTCCACAAGATTTTCAAATGCTGGTTAACTGGGGCTGTCGAAAACAGTAAACAGCAAAAACAATAAACGGCGTCCTTCTTAATAAAGTATAACAACGAATCGAGCGAAATTGCCGATCCAATTTTTTTTGAAACCAGTGTTTAGTAAAACAGAGGCTGAGACAAGAAACCTTTTGGCATCTTTCTTTTTCAATGTCTTTTCCGAGACGTTGATTCTTCACAAATTCTTGAGCAATTATAACTCTAAAAGTACCTGTTTTCTTCCGAAAAACTTTAGACCCTATCTCTGCCATTTTTAAGAGTAGATCATTGGATATTTTTGGCCTATCAAAATTTAAATAAAAATTTAGCAAACCAATATCTTTTCAAGTTAATACGGGAACTGTGTATTTCTATCACATTCCAAAGAAGAAAAAGATAAAGACTTCTTTAGCATTGGATAAAATATTTGGTGTTTCTGTCAAATTACTTGTGCTTCTGAGTTTCGCTGTGCTTGCAGAGGTATCACCTGAGAAGAAGTCAATAGCTCTAGTGAAGCTGGTTCTCTATTTAATTAATTACAAGCGCCTAACTTTTATAATAAAAAAAAAACAAAATAATAAGCAACTTCTCTATTGAGAAGATGTTCAATTTGAGTACGACTGCCAATTTAAATGGATTTTAGCATTTGTTATTTATTTTCATATTTATATAGGAGAAAGATATAGAAGGGCGGATAGAAAGTTAGATTTGTCCAAAGCCCAACCAACTGTTATAATGATTTAGAAAATCACAAAGATTCAAAAGAAAAAAATGAATTAAAATTAATTCAAAAAGATTACAAAAATTGGGGATAAAAAGCTCCAAAATTGAAGAAAAAACTGATATTTTAAAATGTAATCATTTAAGTAGAATCATTATGTTTATTCCAATTTGATAACTTTTTAAAATTAACTTAGATAAATTTAATTTTATCAAATAACAACTAATTTTTCGCCCCCATAAAACCGCGTCTGAGCAACTGCCCATTCCTGCCCTCAATTTGTCAACTGAAGCTCAAATTTAATTTTAATTTCAATGAACTTATTAACGACCTGAGTCGACAATTGTTGAATTTACAAAAATATGTTTTCTTTGCGTTTATAAATGCTTTTTAATACAAATCCTCTGCTTTACCTGGCCTATAACGGGCTAATGAAATAAAATAAATAATTTTATATTCTTGCATTATAATTTTTTAGCGGAAAAAATTCTATTGGTAATATTTGTAAAAAAAATATATAAGGATTTAATCATTTACAAAATTATGAAAATTTTTTGAGTGAAATCATTTGTCATTGAAAGGAAATATGAACTGTAATTTTTTTAATTCAGCAAGCTTTATTATCAAAAGTTTTTTACTTTTTATTAACATAAAAAACTTCACAAAGCGTCAAATTCGACTCATATTTGAGCTTTTTGTGTTTGCAGAAATTTTTTACTTTATCGAATTTTGTTCGCCCTGGATTTGAGTAAGATATATTTGTTAACTTTAAAACATTAGGTAAATTGAATACGAGTACATGTCAGGATTAATACAAGCGGGCTTCAAAGCTTTCTGGAAAGATGAACTTGCTGGTCTTCGAAAAAATATTATAGAAGGGCATGGACCTTAAAATTTTTGGCTGATTCGGGTCTAAGGGCCTTGTTATAATCCTCTAAGTTACGCATCTGCAGATATGCTTAATCATTTGCCTAGAATTTTGATAGACATTGGAGTGATATCAAGAGCTCTTTGTCGGCAGGGTACTTGTAGTTTTATATTTTTATTAGTTTTGTGCAGAGTTGCGATTCTAGACAATTTCATATGTGTAGTATATACACCTGCCATTATATCTATGAATGCGATAAGTGACAACGTTTGCACAAAGACGTCTGTAAAATGAAGACTCAACTCATTCTTATACTTGTCCTTTTTTATATGAAAAGTATTGAAACTATGACAATATTTTATTGAAAATAGAATATTTTCGACTTTATAAGTCTTTATCAACTGTTCGTCAAGTAAAGTAAACTTTTTTTATTTGTGTTTAGGCTTTATGTCTGTAACTTTGATTATGACATTTTTTTCTACACCGGAAAAACACTTAAAAGATTAACACACTTTAGTTCGCGCAAAGCAAACGATTTTGATTAATCTCTATGGAATTCCATTACAAATTTGAGTTCGTCTAGGTTGCTCTACAGCAGGAGTCACCAAACTTTTCTTGAAGCGGGCCGGAATATTGAAAAGTTAAAAAACACTGACATTAAGAAATTCCTAATAATATTGGCTAGAGAACAAAATAAAACAAACTTTTCAATGTCTAACCTATGGATGTGACAACGTTTCAAAAATACTTATTTTTTAATACCTATCAATATCAAAATTTAGCTTGCGGGCCGGATAAACTTATTTCGTGGGGCGAATCTGGCCCACATAGGATATATCATTATGAAATATGTTCTAATCATACGTAAATAACCAATATTTTATTGTTGATATATTATTTTTTGAATGACGCAAATTACAAATCTTCCTCCTTTTGCTTCCTTCCCGCGTACACACATGACAGAAGCTTTAAAAAGTTGGAGCTGGAGTTGATGACGTATTTTCTCGGAGAAAAAATTAATGCTGGCGAACGATGGGAAGCAGTAGAGAGAGGAGATTTTGGCGTTTGAGAAGAGGACGAATAGTAATCAAGCTTTATTTTTTCTTGATTGATAGATAGAGACTTTTTTTGATGATTGATGCTGTACGCGATCACGTATTTGTTCTTGAGGTGCGCGAGAAGCGTGGACGGCAGC
Organism: Nectonema munidae; assembly: GCA_030549495.1. Lineage (NCBI taxonomy): Eukaryota > Metazoa > Nematomorpha > Nectonematoida > Nectonematidae > Nectonema > Nectonema munidae. The sequence continues at coordinate 39,279 of JAUIRK010000994.1, forward strand.
TGTAGAGTGTTGACCAGGGAGAATGGAATAACCTGGATGAGTTTATCGCAGGCCAACTCTTGTAAAGATTGCACTTAAAAAGCAAATTTAATTAGATATTTTTCTGCTACAAACCCTTTTGACGCCAAAAGAGTAAATTTCATGTAAAACTAGACGCACTGAAGTGGTGGCAGATCACGCGATTTTTCGCAAAATTTCCTACCTTTTGAAACTCCGTGCTCCTAAATTTCGTAATTATTTTGATGTTTTTAATTCTAGACTATTTATTAAATAATTTTTGTAGTTTCATAACCCCATTTAAAATTCTAATCATTTCGAACAAGACAGTGTAATTGGCTGTTTTATAAAGGAGACTTGGCGAGCGCATATATGTAGTTTTATAAGCAGGTTTTTAATCGTTTTCTGCTTTATCTCATCAGAAATTTCGGCATCATTACTTCATAAAATTTAAATCGTATGCTTATAATGGATTCATAAGAAAATCCATTGGAAAAGATGACCAGCGATTCGTTTTCAAAAAGCTGGGACCTAAAGGATTCACACCAAGAAATTGTCTGCCTCATTTAAGGACAAGAACATATGAGTTGTTATATTAATTTATCGAATGATTGATTTTATTGGTGATGGATCTTCTATTGATAACTTCTCGATTCTACTGCTATCTTTAAATGCCACAGACGATTAGGACTTTTATATCAAATTTGTCGCCTGCTTTTTCCAAGGATTGAATGGGATAAAACAAGCTACCTTTGAATATATGGCAATTTTATAAAGACGTCTATTTTAATAAGTATCATTTTTATGGCTTCCTGTCATTTTATTCAGAGAAGCAAGCTGATCAGGGAGCGAAATTTTCCAATACCTGATCTGGTATTGAAGTTTTTGATTTCTATCTGCGTAATTCAAAAATATAAAGCCAACTTTTGTTTGGATTCAGTCTTAATAGACTAAAATAATCCTAATCGTTTATAATTATATCCGATTTTTTAACTTCTACACTTATAAATACTCATTTTTTAAGTTTGGCGTTTCTTTATAAAAAATGAATTCGATTTTATTTTTTTCTAGATTTTATGTACGTTTGTTATCTTGTCAAAAATTACTCTCAACTTGTATTCCGTTGTTTTAAGAAAATTAGAGCTTTCATACAAAAAAAAAAGAAATTTAGTTCTTAAGAAGATGCAAATATATATTATTATAGTGTTATATCAGTAGTCATCATAACAAAAAATATTTAAAATTTATCATATTAACAAAAAATTTTATCATGACTTATTGCAACAATTTTATATTTTCCCATTTTAAAAAGAAATATGAAAAAATGTTAAATTTGTACACCAAAAAAGAAAAACATAAGGAGCAACTCGTTTATCTAAAGTGTCCACAATTTAATCATTTAATTTTTTGAGATATATTTGCTATAGTTAATAAGTTGGTTGTTGTTGCTTTAAGAATTAAGGTATGCAAAAGACTAAATCTTAAATTTGTTGTGCAAGAGTGTGGACGTACCATTGTTGTTGTTGAATGGCGCGCCATTGATGGACATGCGCCGCAAGACGATGTTGGAGATGAGGAGGAGAGCGTGGACGATGTTGAAGGGAGAGAGGGAACTCAGCTCGATCAGTTGCATGCTGTGCAGCGTGGCGTACTGCTCGCCCTCCTGCCACTTCACTTCGCGCTTGAACTCCAGGTGCAGGCGGTTTCCTATCAGCAGCTTTGGGATGCCTGGAATGTTCTGAAAAGTGTATGGAAGGATGCTGAGATTGCTACTCTTACGCGTATTAGTCTTTTTAATGCTTATTTATAGTTTTTCATTTTGTCAAAATTTTGGCAATAAAGCTAAAATCAAAGAGATTAAAGTGTCAAACAGCTATGTTTTTGGTAATCTTAACTTATATACATTTGTAAGGGGTATCTTTCCTTTGTTTTATTTAATTTCATATTGTTTACTAATATAATCTATTTTGTATGCAATGCTTTTTTATGGTTATTTTGGTAAGCTATGCTTATGCAAGGATTTCAACATAATAAATTTTGTATTTAAAGTAAAAAACTTCTTAAATATTAGATTTTGTGATATGATTGATCGCCCCAAAGTTTTCAAAATTCAACGAAGATGCCGCAGTTTAAAAAAGATTGGGAACCCCTGCATTACACAAACAAAGATACCGCCAAATGTCCGGGCGCGGTAGTTTTCAGCGCAACTGCTTGAGCTAGAGTTGCGAAATTGGAGGAAAAATATTCGCCGCCCACTCGAAATACTTGAAAAATTAGACTCCGAAAAGCAGTAGAATGAACAGTTCCAAGAGGAAGAGCAAGCGGAAGAGCGCATGGCCTGGAGCAAGGAGGGAAGGAACGCAGACTCAAAGATCAAGACAATATTCTTACTTAAAAGAATAGTAAAGCTTACTGCGCCTTTTATATTTTATTAGATAGCGACCCCCACTTCGACTCCTAACCCTTTAAAATCTCTTGTGCTATGCATGTTTAAGCCTTTGAAGACGACAATGGGAAAGACCAATCCTCTGCTTGCTTTTTCAAAGGAATTTTATATATTTAACCCGTTTAAGACCAAGCAAAGCAGACGATATCTAAAAAAACGCAGACGATTTATATTCAAAGTCATTGAAAAAAACAGACGAAGATGAAATTACTTATGTTCCAAAATAGGAACATTGGTCGTAAATGGGTTAAAGTAGACTTCGACAGAAAATGATGTAAGCGAAGAAGAAAAGTATGGCATTGACAAAATAATATTTTATTGAAGGCTGACATAGGCATCATCTTTTTGGAACTTGGCAAAAAGGAATCAATTTCCTGATTTGAATTCCTATAGATTTCAGCCATTATTTGCTTGCATATGCAAGCCTTTGTGAATCTTCTCTTTCTCATTTGAACAAAAAACCGAAAGTTGTCAACATTTGTTTAAAACTTTAATTTGAAATTTTCATTCCATTTAAGTTCAATAAAATCTTCATAGAAATTTTCTTCTAGAGATTTCATATTTCAAGAAAATGGATCTATCACCCATTTTTCTTTTTTGAGTTGAAGCAAAACGTTAATTATAAAAACAAATGTTGTTCCAGCTGAAATTTTTGAATGCAAAATTCTAACGATGATTGAAATTTTGACTACATTAAATTTGAATATTTGATTACACAATATTGAACTTTTTCCTAAAAAAAAATTGCTCTCCTGAATTCCATTTTCGCACAGAAGTGGAAGATTAGCCCATCGTTGAGTAACCCTGTAATCGTTTGCAAACCTTTCTTTGCTGTCTTCAGAAGACAGGGACATTTTTAACCTTGGAACACCAAATACTGGATCGACCTATCCAAGAGTTCTGTTATCTAAAGATCTACAAAAGATGTCGTTTTTAGAGCCGTGGTATAAAACCAGGGTTGTGGAGTTGAAGTCGGTGGAGACGCACCTGTTGATAAGGATTATTGCAACTCCGATTTCATAAATAGTTATATTCTTATATGTTGATTAAAAAATAAATTCACAGACACTCTGTTTAGTGTGCAACATAAAAGGGTTTATCATTTTAGTCCAAGCCTCGTATTTTTGGAACTCATAGAAAAAGGCTGAAAAATTAAAGAATGAACTTATTTTATTTTACCTTATAATTATTTTGTAAAGGAGTAAAACTCAGTTTATGTGTAGAAAGTTTTTAGGAAATTTTTTTAAACCAATTACCTTTGGAAAATAATTTGGATAAATTCAGCTTATGAATCTTATTGTTTTTTCTTAGATAAAAAGGTTATCGGCAATAATTTGGAATTTTTTTTTGAGGACAACGCAAAAAAGACACAAAACTACTAATGCAAACCAATAGAAGATTTAAATAAATTGTGTTGAAGAAAATAGATCAAACTCTTTGCTTGCGCTTAAAATTAAGGAAATCTTTCAATGACATCCACAAACGACGTTGCAATATGGCACACGCCATAACACTTTTTCGAGATTTATAATATTTGAAACACAAACGTTGATTTTGCATAATTATAAATTTTTAAAGTCAAAGTTGCAAAAGTACATATAAGAGGAGTCGATGTTACTAAAAATGATACATAAAAATGGAGTTGCAGTTCGACAAAATCACAAATAGGTGGAGGCAAAGTAGGAGTCCAAAAATTATAAATGAGTGGAGTTAAAGTCGGAGTTGCCAAATATTTTCGCGACTACACAACCCTGCATAAAACCTACAAACTTTTCTGTTTATTCTGTGGAAAAGTATTGAGTTCCCTAGAAAAAGATCCAAGTTAAAAGAGTACATATTTGAATTAAGTTATATGCAAGTGCAAATGAATTAAAAGATACAGGTTGGCTATCAGTAATCGTGTACTCTCAGTAAATTCAGCACTGATTTTGTTTCCAAAAACTTTAAAAATTTGTTAAAAGAAAAGCTTGGAAAGTGTTTTAGAAAAAAACTAAAACTAAAAATTTCTTAATAAATTGTAACTAAATAAATTTATGAAAAAGTTTATAGTTAAATTAAAATTTTTTAATTCAGAAATATGGTGATTAGTTTGTAAGTTGGGGTATTATAGCCTGAGACATGGCTAATCCGGAAAAACAGCAAATCCAGCACCTTCTAAGTCCCAAAGATTCCGGGTGTCAGTCAGCCTGTATTAAGGAGAACTCGAGAATAAAAAAATGCACTATACACACTGAAAATAAAAAAGTAAAAAAAAAGGTGGTAGAATAGGATTTATTAAACTTACTTTATCAATTTCTTTGAGCCAGTGCTTGATGCTTTTAAAGGAGATTTTGTTTGTTATGTCGTAAACAATTAATACGGCCTACGAAAAAGTTGTAGAAACACATTTAAAATAGAATGTGGAAAAAAGGGAATAATTTTTTATCCAAAGAGATAAATGAGAGAGCCTTTTTTGTTGTTGCTATTGGATATTATTTAATTTCAAATAGATGAACTAAAAAAGTTCTGAATAAGAAATATACAATTTTCTTATCTAAAAAGTATAGATTTATCTTCAAAGTATTGATTCTTCAATTAGATTAATGGACTCTAGAATAATTGATTTAATTATTATGAAGGAATAATATAATCAAAGAAGAATAAATGATCTCTAAATAGTTGAACATTGACAAAAATAGTGTATTTAGAAATAATGGAAGAACGTAGCACTTAACGATATCTGTTATTATCTGCAAATTTTAGAAAAATAAAAGCTTCATGCTATCGTTCGCATATAATTTAGCGACAGCTCGAAAAGGGTTTAAAATATTAAGCGAAGCACAATTAAGTCATATTGTAGACAATCTTACTAAAACTATTTAAAATTGAAAGGGAGAGACTGACATCACATGTATTTTCAATTGTCAATTTTAGAAATAAATAAATGAAAACCCCATTTTAAATATACAAATGCAATAGCTATCCATTTTTTAACTGTATAAGTCAAAATGATGAAAGTTTGTTGTTTTATTAAAAGGGATTGTGAGTTGAAAAAGGTTTAACGCCGCACACTTAAAAAACGTCACAAGTTTTAAATTCCTATCACGCATTCCTCAACAACTTCTTGCATGAATAAGTGATTTTTTTTAGAAAATAAAAAATTCGTCATCAAATGAGTAAAAGATTAAAGGAAGCATACATGGACGCCATGAGAAAAGGAACGTATGATTGTTGAAAATCTTCCTTGACCAGAAGCAGACCTAAAAAGACATTGAAATGCGAGCATGTGAAAAAGCAATGCAAAAAATGCAAGCATCTGCATACCATAGTTGAATTTTTATGTGTATTCCATCAATGTCAAGGTCAGAGATTTTTGATTGGATGCCTTGAAAAATAGAAAGATTCTTTTATATGCAAAGTTTAGGAATATGAATGAATTCATTTGACACAGATTTACAAAACAGACAAAATCACGAGAAACAAAAATATGTGCTAACAGTATTGGAAAGTAAAAGATATATTAATTTAAATTTGTGATAGGATACAAATAAGGTTAATGAAGGCGGCTTTATCTGCGGCATATAGAAGGAAGAAAAATTAACAAGGTAAGCTACCATAGTAAAAAATTTTTTTTATATGATATATCAAATAATTTATAATTTTTTTATAAAATAATTTTTAAAATTTAAAACCCTTAGCTATTAAATAATAAAGTTTTGAATTATTTTTCCAATTTACCTCGTGTGTATTAGATTATCCTTCATAGTTTGCATGCCCTACCCCTTTAGGCCAAATGGGACACCATTGAGCCATAAAATAAATCATATGCGTCGAGTTACATTAGCGATGGCACAATTAATCGGAATCGGTGAGAATCGTTCCTTTTTGTTGTTGTGGTTGTTAGCCCCTAGATTACACTATCTCGTTATTAGTGTAATCTATCATTTCAAAAAAAATTTCTTATTTGAAATGAGAAAGTATATCCATCTATGGAAAAATACTCATGAGAAAAATATAGAATTTTTGTCACACTTTCGAAGCAGTAGCGAGGAGTAGATGTATTTTCAGACAACCTACATGAAAGCCAGCGTTAGGTACTGCTGACTTTATGTGTAGGCTCCTACTTATGGCTCTGTTATATAAATATAAAGAAAGTGGTGCTGACAAGCCATCAAAAAGTATTAAGGAAATATAGTAAACAAGTTTAAGTCAAACTTTATTGATGAAAACACATCCTGATTAAGTATTTATGTTTTCATCAATAAAGTTGCAACTTGTTTACAATATTTCCACTTAGCAACTAAGTTAACTACCTCAAATGGCTTGGACCATAAACAAATGGGTTTAAGTGTTGTATAGATGTGAGGAGATTTGAAGAGGCGGTGTGTGTTGATTGCAAAGGATTGCAGTCTCAAAAATTGCAAATGGGTGAAGTCAGAGTCGAAGTCGCCAAATATTCCACAATCCTGATGGACAGCGCGGATTCGTATGGGTTTATAAAGATACTCTTATTTTTTTTTCAAGTATCGCAAAAGGAATCGTATCGAAAAAATTTGCTACCCCTAGCGAGACTTTTATACCGACTCCTAGATATGGATAAATGCTCTGAAAGGGTGAATAAATATGGCTGGCGCGCAATTAAAATCTAAAACTTAAAATTTTGCATAATGTTAGAATTTTTAAAATTTTGCTTGAAAATCAAAAATCAGTTGTTTTAAATTTTTAAAGAATTTCTTTTAATGTATCAATATTTTAAAAAGACTCATATATAAGTATAGTCAATCTCTATACAAGCCGTGCTATATTATATAATGTTGAAGCACATAGGCTTCTTTATTTATTGGGCTAGCTAAATTTTAGTTTAGAAATAAAATATATGAAATTTTTACACTTTTCAAATATTCAGTGCTATCTTTGTTTCAATAAAAAATAACGCATCCGCTATATTTAAGAGAGAGAACAGAATAAATTATTTTATGGAGGTTTAAAAAAATTGTAAAACTCTGCAAAGAAAAATATTGCAAATAGAGTAGAGTTTTCTTCAAAGGTACACACTTAATTCGATAGATTGTGTTAAATCTAAAAAATCAGCTTTGCCTAGATGTGTGCTAAATTAAAGAAAATCGTTTGTTACAAATTTAATTTTAAAAACCCTAAAATTTAGCATTTGTCTGAGATAAACTTACATACTGTTAAATGAATACTAGATGCGATAAGTCTGATTTTTCAAAACTGAGGTTAACTTTTTTAAATGTGCAATAATCAAAAAGCCTTTTTAGGAATCGGAATCGTAGAAAATTTAGGTATCGTGACATCAATAAGTTATATCAAAATCCATTTCAAAGCAGACAATTAATTTTCAAAAATCTGGGCTAAAAATTAAACACCCTTTTTTACGTACATATACAAAGGAAAATTTACGACTTGTAACTATTTATTTCTTCAGATACTTCTCTAATAATAAAGACATTAATATCAGTTCCAAGCATGTACGTATTATAGAAGTTTTACTGTAGTAGCGAAAAATTACCCAGAGTAGATTTATAAATTACCAATTTTTGAATTTTATATTCATAGCATCACTAATAGCATTTAATAGAAAACAGTAAAAGAAAACTTTATATAACATTGGTAGAGACTAAAAATAATATTAAAAAACACAATAAAGAGAAGTAATTTAATTCAAAATAAGTCCATAAAAATGAGCATTTACCATTAAATTAAATATAATACCTGGAGGACAACTTTGGAAAGAACCACTCAGTTGATTTAAAATTTCTTCTTTTCCAACATCGGAATCACCAACAAGTAAAAATTTAAGTTTATAATTTGAAATTTGATTTTTATTATTATGTGTCATAATAAGACTGCATTAAAATTATTCAAGTTTTTTTTATAAAATTTGGAAGAAAAAAAAATAAGACCATTTCATAACAGTTTGGTGAAAGACCAAAAAAATAATAAATAATTAATAAGTGTTTTGTTTAAAAATAAAAATTTTGATCTGCCTGTCTCTATTTATATTTTATATCATATGTTTAAGTAATTATATTCTAGACAGTTTTTTTTATCATTCACTAATCTTCACTTATTAAAGAATCATTAAGGTAATGTAAATGTTTTCTTTTTTAAAATTTAGTATCCAGGTGCTGAGGTACAAATAAGTTTATGCTTTCAAAAACAAAAGAATATGTCGAGTTTTCAATCAAGTGCTCTATTACCATATAGATCAGTATAATTCTTTATTTCTTTTACTCTTTGCGTAATGTGTATGATGGTGTTAGTGAATTCTATTGATTAAAGGCATGTTTTTTCACTGATTAATTGTAGTTACTTATAAAATTAGTGATGATAAGGGATAAGTAAGCACAAATTCCCTAGAATGGAGAATTTGGGTCTGGTAAAGGATGCAATTATTGTGAATAATTGAAAGTTCATAAATGCATGGATAGTAGAAGAAGTCTGAATGGTAAATTTTTTCCTTATTTTGTAGATATCTTTATAGTATTCATGTTGAGCAGTAAAACAAAAAAGTTTGGTAAGTCTAAGAATTATTAATAGTGAATTCATTATTTGTATAATTTTTTTATCACGTTAAAGATTTTTCTCGTTTTTCAGGATATGTTGAGGATATTATAATGTGAATATATGGATTTAAGTATACCTCTAGTAGTCTAGTAGATGTAGAGAAGGTCTTTTATCTATTTTGGTATCTTTGGTCTTATGTTTGTTATCGTAGGCTGTGTATTTGGTATTTTATATATGTTTGAGTTTTAGTTCAGAACCATATCATGGAGTTTAGTTTACAATATTATATAGGTAAGAATTAATTTGACTTGAAATGTAGAATTAATAATTTTTTTATTTGATTCAAATCATCATAAAAATTATTTGAGAATTTTTTAAGTTTTTTCACTTTATATTTTTCGTTGTTTAATTTAAATAAATGGAAAAACACAAAAAATTTATTTATCAAAATTCCAAAATTTCCAAAAAGTTAATGAATTCGACGATTTTTGTGGCGACTATCAAAATCATCAACAAAGTTTTCCAAATCTATTTTTTCAACATTTAATTTTTCTATTGAAAGTAGTGCAATGTTACTTAATCTTTTATTTGTCATTGAGTTTCTCAGAAAAGTCTTAACCAACTACATTTTTGAAAAACTTCTTTCACATTTGGCACTTGTAACTTGTAAAATAACAGAAATAATAATTAATGTGTACGACAAATCAAAGCAGTTTTATAAGGACAAATGAAAGTCAGAAATTATACAAGTGATGTTGGCAACTTCTGTTCTTTTGAAAGTAGTTTTTTCACTAATGGTATTTCAGCATATAAGTCATTTACATTCATATAATATGTTGTTGCAAACACTTACAAATATTTTTCAGATAAAAAAGTTTCACTTTCTGGACAAAGTGCAGAAATGCCATGTCAGAAAATCAGCGATCTAACTTACTTATAAAGCAATAAAGAATATTATTAAAAATTATAATGTGTTGAATATTATTTGGAATTTGACGTTGACCAGTTGTTTCATACACAATGAATTCATCAAGCTTTTTAGATTCCCGTTTTTTTTGCAGTGTATAGGATGTCACATATGGTGGAAATTTTATACACTTTATCACTGTATTGCTCATTCAAATAAAAATTGTCTGATACTCTGCAAACTTTTCCAAGGATGTTTGAAAAAAATTCAGTAGATAAACAAATTCTAAATCAATTTGGGGAATTAAACCGCAAGCAGTAATAGCTCGAGCACCAATTTCATCTAAGAAAATATTATTCAAAATTTCATTATAAAGTCTAAGCGCTTAAGAGGATTATTATAAAAAGTTGCTCGACCACCATCGTGTGTCACTCAGATGCTGCAGTTGTTTTATTTCACTTTGAATAAGATATAAATTTTCATGTACTACCGGATTAGCTATAAAAATATAAAGTTGTTCCAACAAACTGGAAAAATCATTAGCTTCTCTTACATGTCTTGCAGTGTTTACTAAAACTAAATTTACTCTGTGACCATAACAGTGTATATAAAAAGCATTAGAAGCTTTATCACGATTTTTTGAAAGCCATTAACTTCACTCCTGATTACTGAAGCTCCATCAAATCCTAAGCCAACAAAGGAAGTTTTATAATCCAAACCCAAACTCACTAAACCCTTTAAAATTACATTAGAAATTGATTCCACATCTAACTTAGTTATTTGTGTAAAAGATTCTTAAATACAATTTGATATTTCATCATAAAATCTCACAACCTAAGCCAACCGCTCAGCTCTGCTAACATCTGCTTGAACAGAAAAATAAGGATGAACTTTTATTTTCTCTGCTATATCTTCTATTACCACGGAAGCAAGAGTAGGGATTATTTCATTTTGTATTGCTGAATAGTGTATTTTTCGTTTTTGGACATATTTAACTTTATCAGCAATCATTTTTGCAGTAAATTGCAAAAATTTTTGTACATTTCTTGGATTTAATTAATCATCACAACTCTCTATGACCTCGTTGAGTAATGTCTTGCGTAACAATCAAAAGAATTATTTCCCTGACAGTCTTTATGTAATGACGATTCTCTTTTATCTTTTTTTAATATTCTTTACTCAAACTTTGAAAAAAATATAGTAGTAGAAGGGCAACTGCTTGAGAGAAATATTTCTGCAGGAAAATCTAGGAAAATTAATGTCCAAATCAAAAAACTTCGAGGTGACCTTAATTTTTAAATCGGAAATAATTTGTTGAGATGATGTTATATTTGCCACTCCTTTCAAAAAGAGCACCATTTCAAATCGGCAAAGAATTTTTCATGATTTATATATATGTAAGAAAATTTTTGTCATTAAAATAAACTAATTTTATTTCAAATTTGTTACAATGATGAAACCTTTATAGATACTTATTTAAGAGAAAATATATGTAATAAAAATTAAAATCTGCATTCTTTATTTAAATTTAATAGAGCGGTAATTCGTCCCATGACTATACTAAAGAATTTTAAAACTATAATACACTCAGCTCCCGTTGGTAGACTCTAAGTGAGGCCCGTAGCTAGGACTTTTCAATTAAGGGGGGGGGGGGGGGGCTGGAAAAAAATTTTGAGAGGGGGGGGGGGCTGGAAAAAATTTTGAGATGGGGGGGGGGGGGGGGCTGGAAAAAATTTTGAAAGGGGGGAGGGGCTAAATATTTTCACAAAAATTTTTTTGGTACTTATGGGTTATCTCTTCCCGATTCAAAAAAATTTTAAAGTGTGAGGGAGATAACTAATAAGTACCAATTTTTTATATATAGTCTAAAAATAAACCATTTTTGAACTCTTTATTGATATCGAAATATATTAGGTTGGGGGGGGGGCTCTGAATCTGAGTTAGCCTTAGAAAAAAGCATTAGAAGCTTTATCGGCTCTAACTCGCTGGCTACGGGCCTGCTCTAAGTACAGAGCGGAGCAAAATTGATATAGGGTGGGGGAAGAGATTATAGAGACGGGACTATAAGAATGTGTATACATTTATATATTTCAAAGGAGTTTGAGGGGGCAAAACAAATTCCAAAGGTGGGGCGGGGGAATTTGGGTGATTCCCATTCCTTTTTTTACAATTATCTATACCGATTTGAATACCTATTCTAATTGTAGTTTTGAAAATGCTTATATATAATTAACTAAAATAAACTTTAAAATCATAAACAGCGTATTAAAAAGATCCATTAATTAATTAAAATTTACTACAAACATGAGTTTTTCTCCCACTTCTGGAGTAAGTCGGTTTCTTTACGTAGTGAATACGTTACCTTCAACTTATTAGCTAAATAACAAAATATAATTTTGTTTAAAAGCAAAATACACTTACTCTAAAATTTTCTTAAAAAATTGTTAAATCGTATAAAATTGAAGGAAGATCTAAAAACGAATAAACTAGATATTTTTAGTCAGAGTTGTCTTTTAAAAATAATTTTATGTACTCGAATAGAACTATACTTTTTCAACTGTAGTAAAAAATGGCATGAAGCTCTAAATGAGGCCAGGTATGTTCGCCAAAGATATATACATATATAAAGATACATAGTTAACATTTTATTTGGAAAGTCCTAATGAAGTACTGAAGTATTTGCATAAGTTTAGCAGGATCCATCGTCTGAATTAAAGTTAGTAAATGCTGTTTATACTATACAGGATTATTGTACTAGCAAAAAAAGGGGGAAAAACTTTTTTACAGAAAATAATTTCTCCGAATAAATTAGCTATTTAAATTTTAATATTTATTTAAACATTTTTATATTACAGATTTGAATTTTGATTAAATTAAAGAATCGAAATTTTTTGTTTTTTTTGTCAATTCTGATTCTTCAAAATTTTTAACGATTCTACCGATACCGATTTAGGTACATCCATAATATCTACGCATAAAATTAAAATTTTAGTCTTTGAACTTGATAGTGTTATGAATCAAATATTTTGGATAAAATAAAAGTCGCTTTTTCAATTTATTGATTTTTTTTATAATAAAAACATTTTTATATTTATAAATATATATTTCTTTCTTTGAGTTGAGAAAGTAAGAAGTTAAACCAATTGCTGAATTTTAGACTCTATTTTCTTTTGGAATTCTTTCGAATTGACTTGCTCTTTTGTAAGAAGCGAAACACCAATTTGGTCTTTCTAAAAACAAAAGGGAATCAAGGTTAAAATTTTTATAAATTATAATACGGATTAATTTCTAAGGTGAAAACTTTTTCATAAATTGCTGACTCTCACAAATTTCGGCTGTATATATATATATATATATAATGAGAATATAATGTGAGGTTTCCAGAAATTTTGCAAAAAAGATAGTTAATAGAATTGAGAAAGTTATTAAATTCGATAAGAATTTCAGGAGTCTACAATCTAAAAAATGTCAACTTTCAAATCTAAGACCTTTTTTACATTTATAAAGATTATGTTAAATTTATCAAAACAAAAAGAATTTTGAAAGTAAATAAAATGTATACTGTAAAGTGTAAAGTGTTATACCCAAACACTATCATACCACTTACCGAGGTTAATGTAGTAATAAAATATTAATTTTAAACTTTATCAGGCAAGTTTAAATCTGAGGAATCAAATTATCATGCTGGTAAGCAGACAAAAGAGGAAATTACTATCCTACTAACTACTTTGTATTTTCTTATATAGATATGAAGCAAAAGTCCCTCGTTTGTCCGTGAACAATCGTATCATAAAAAGAAATTATGAAAATTCTATTTATAGTTAGTTATCTAGTCAAAAAAGAAATACTTTTTAGAAGATTGTCCACTAGACTTATATATATTCAAGCATGGACAGAAAAAATTGTAGATTAGTTTGATGAATATTCAATTTGAGGTGTCTTGATTTGATAATCTCAGAATACTCGCTAATCGCGAGTGAGATACAAATGTTGATAATGAAGGAATTTACCTTAGAGTAGGGCTGAGCCATTAACTTCAAGAAGCGTCTGGATATAGCGATGCTTTCATCTATCGTTAGGTTCAAGTCTGCGAGATTAATGTGCTCTTGAATCCACTTGGGCAATTTTCCTCTCTTATCCATCCTATTGTATCTCTAAACAGTCCAGACTTGTGAAAATAAGCAAAAAGTGGAAGAGTAATGTCCTATCTTAACTATAAGCAAATAATCTTGGGCAATTATTCCATTTCCTTCAACAAGTGATGGATCACCAAAAAACGTAGACGGAAGCAGATTAAAATTTGGAAGATTGGAAAAAACAAATTAAAAAACCTGTTTGAAAAGAGGTCCGCAAGAATAGAGATGACAGGGGAATGTGGTATTATTATGAGGTATCTATTATATTATATATAATTGTAAATAGTATTTAGTCTTCGTCTAAAAATACGCATTACTCATGGCAAATTTCAAATAAGAGCTAGTTCGAAAAAAACTCATCGATTATAAAAGTGCAACAAACTAAAAATTCTAGATTTCTATACAAATTATTAGAAGGATTCAAAATCTGCTCAGATTCTTAATTTTCCTTTTATCTAGTTTTAAAAATAAATTTTGTCTCTATAATAGGTTTTACATTTTATACAAAAATACATATATCGTGTGAAATGTATAAGTTGAAATATTATGACACGGGTGTATAAGATACTTTATAAACTTGTATATACTGTAGGTGGAAAGCATGGTGGAAGGGTTTCATTTTGATCAAATCATCCTGGATTCGATTCTTATGACATCGCTAACCCTGTTCAGATATCGCAAAGTAAGCAAAATGAAGTAAATTTGTTTGGATTTAGGAATCAAAAAATTATTTTGTGTAACGCGAAGCAGTACACCTTTTATTTTTTATGATCACGTTTTGTTAAGCCAGTTTATTTCAAATCTGCATCGGATGTGCGCTAAATTGAAAAAACAGGTGACGTTTGGATTGATACAAAAAAATCAAGGGCTTGAATTGGAAGCGTCAGAAATTTCCTTTTATGGGGCGATTTGGTTTAAAAATAGCAACACGTGTGCACTTGAGATTGTAGAAACAGCGAAAGAACCTTAAAGTGCATTCACTGCGATCAATCATAACAGATTCCTACAAAACTACTCTCTCCTATTCTTTTTTGAGATCTGAACATATGTGTTGTGCTTTTTTACACTCTCATTTCAGTTCAAGTGTGTTTTCAAGGGAGAGAGATATTTTCTTGGTTTCATTTTTAAGGTATGCCTTGCAATCCTATTTTAAATCGGAGGGGAAAGAAGAAGAAATGAAGGTTGTATATTTTCCACATTTTACTATTGAATTCTGGAATTCTTGAATGCTGGGAATGATGGAGCCTGGTAGTTGAAAGCATCAACTACTTAGTAGAAAGCTAATACTAGTAAAAAGAAGTGATGTTTTTAGAACTAGGGAGTTTCTAACTCCATCCAACTGATGAGACACAAAAAGGCCAACTCAATACAAGCACTCAATTATTCAATCAGGCAATCAGCAATGAATTGTGACCGGTCACACAAGCATAAGTTCTGAACAAATTTTACGAAATATAATTTTGCATGTTTTAGAGTTTATTCAAGAAGTCATAAGTATTGAGCGAATTAAAAATAGAATGTAAAAATTGAAAAAAATCATTTAATTGAAGAACTTAAAGCCATTTGATCCTAGAAAAACCAGATGATATTAATAAATTTTATTTAAAGCTACTTTAAAATCAATAAATCGTTCAAGTCAGTGAAAGATATTAGTATGTTCAAATGGGTTAAAAGGTACTTCATCCTCTGGTCTAGAAATGAAGGAGAGAAAAGAGTACCTTATCAGCGAAGATCATAATGCCGTAGTCGGTTTTGCCTCGAATGACGCGTCCAACGCACTGGGCCGCGTGCCGCAACGCATCAAAGGAAAGGAAGTCGCCTTCTCGAATGTCGAAGCAGTCACGCAGGTAGTCCAGGCGCGCCTTTAGAATCCGACTCTGTGTGAAGACGTAGGGAATGCCAATCATTACAACAGCACGCCCCAAACAACCCTCAAAGTCTATGCCTAAAGAAATGAGGAAAAATGCAGTGATGGAATCAGGTCTAAAATTTAGAAGATTTTCATGGGTATAAGGTAAAGGCGCGATAAAGTGATTTCATCAAGAAACTTTAGTGCGCAGTATCAATAAGGTTTCGAGGCTTAATAAGCCTGAGGGTAGGAGCAAAGATGGGCGTTATCAAGATTATAGTTGAATTTTATTTCTAAAAATTTTTATCTGCTAGAATTTACAAGTCTTTAGATCCCCAAGACGCATACGATCTTTATCGAGCATCAGAATTGCTTCAAAACATACTACTAAAAATGACTTTGAAATATCTCCTGCTACTTTATATAACTTCTAAAAAGATCTTACCTTCACTAAACAAAAGTGTTATTCTTGAGGAAAAATCGTCTTGCTCGAAGTAATGGTCCTTCTGCCATTTCCCTAAAATATTGCAGTCTTCTAATTCGTTGGGAAATGTTGGAACCGCAACTTCTAGTAATAGTTACAACAGTTTTAGCTCTAAAGATTTGTTCGACTTTAAAAACAATTATTCTATGCCAAGGCACTTATGGATACTGGATCTACTGACACACACATTTCAAGTATTTTTCCAGTATTTTTAGATTTTTTTCAAAAACGTGCAACTCTTCAGAAGAAAGCTACTGTACTGTTAGAATAACTCTATCAAATTATAGCTATGAAAAGACAAGACTGATGTTAAGGGAAAGCTTAGTAGCAGATTTCTTCTTAAAAAAAAAAGAAAGCTTAGTAACAGAAAGACTTCGCAAGCATCCTCTAATTTGATTGCTTTAAATTACATGAATATAGAATCAAACAAGAAACTAAGAGTAAAACAGTTCTTGAAATTACCAATTCCTACTACTTCTCGTGTTTTAAAACGAATAATTGTTCTTTTTGCACCTTCAAACGCTTCTCCTAGGAATACATATTGCGAGACACGGACACGAGCGATTTGACTTTAAACCAGAACAATAGACCCGTCCCGCTTCATGCACACTCCTTTGCTAAAAGTGAGCGCAGGTTTCCAGCAGCGATATGAAATCAAAGTCGGTATCAGAAAAAAATTAGGACCAGTGCTGCAAACATTAAATATACCCGAGTGCTCATTGATGAACGGTCACATTTGCCCTTTGTATTTTGTAGTAAAGATAGCGACAACAGGTCGTACAAGTCGTCACAATCCGGTAGGAAATGGAAAATGTCAATGTTACAATAGCATTATATGAAACGCTATTGAATTGACACGTTGACGCAATCTTCCATTAACATATTAGCAAATGGTCATCAAAAATGCCTTCCATTCAATGAGCTCATTACTGTTTATTGCTACAGTCTGCACTCCGCATGAAAGACAATTTTGCATGATCGCAAATATACTTAGCCTATCTTAAATTTCCTGATAGTAGAGTACCCAGTGCTTCATTCAAAGAAAGGCTTGTAAAGGAGAGGCCTGTTAATGTTTTTTTTTGAATTCGTTACTCTCACAATTCTTGATCACGTTTGAGAAGAAAGTATTAGACGATAAAATGTTAGACATTGATAAACTTCCAAACGATTTGGTATAGACGAAACTTGAATGGAAGAGAGTGTGAAGTGAATACCTTCATATAAGATACTAAAATATCAATAAAAGTTAATGAAAGTAGAATGACTTTTGACCTGAAAGTATCTTGACGATTAAACTATCGCAAGTTAATTGATTACCTACAGTACCTTGTAACTACACTGTATATACTCCTTCCTTCACACGTTCGCATTTCTTTTCATTGCTAAACTATTCTGATTTCAACTCAAGTAAAGCCTACTTGTGAACAACTGTGCATGCTGTTGTCGATCCCTAGATTATGCTATCTCATTAAAAACTTAATCTGTGAATATTTTTTTTTAAAAGAACAAGAAAACTTTTCCCTCTAAAAGCGCTCAATGAGGTGTGAGAGTTTCATTGCGCTTTTACAGAGGCAGCAATGAGCGAGAGTTGTACAAATGAACCAACATGGCAGGCATTGTATGGTACTCTTGGCTCCATGAGTAAGTTTCCCCTTATGGTTAACAGATACTTAAGTTAGCTTCATAGGGAGAACTTTTTTTTTATCTATCTCTTTTTTTTTATGTTTGAGTAATCACTGCATAATGACTTAAACTTTCAAGTAGCCAGATCGTGCGATATTTAGAAAAATGTATCATTACTCTTAAAATAAAAGGTTATTTGATTGATAAAATTTTCGGGTTTCACAAATCGATTTAAAATTTTAATATTTTTCTGATTAAAAGGTAGATTTCGTTTTTTTCTAAGTGTAAAACTTGGCTTGGAATGTAGTTTTATAATAACCAAGTATTTAATACTTTTTGACACACAATTTGCAACTTTGGCTCAAAAGTTTCTAGCAATCTTGCTCTCAAGTAATATTATTTTAGTGCAATTATCATACTTCCCATATTTCAAAATTTTTTTCTTTAGTTTTGCAATTGGGATTTTTCAAAGAAAACACTCCATTAGAATAGATCATAAAAGTTTCATAGAGTTATAGCACATCAAGAATACAAAGAAAAAGAGTGAGAACGTAAACATCACTCGCTTCCTTTAGAACTAATTCAAAGACATGAAGGAATGCAGAAAATATAGAATTTGGATTTATTACCTTCAGAAACTTTGCCTCTTGCGATTGAGAGCAAAACAGCGCCTCGACCGTTGTGACAAGCTTTCGTGTAGTTGGACAGGGCAAAGGAAGTTTCAGCTGCGTCCTGAGTTTCCACAAAAATTAGCTTATTTTTGCGTATTTTTTCGATAAATCCCTGAAAAAATGTCCAAATTATTCAGGGTATATATATGCATACGATTTCTTTAGTGTTCAATTTCAATTGACCTAAAAATTCTAGAATCAATTTACTTTTAAGTCTCAAACGATCGATTTGTTCAAAAAATATATTCCATTTTGAATTTTAATAGTGTGTAACTTTTATAATTTTTTTACTTACTCTCTGTTTTGATTTTTTGCCCATAATTTACATTATATCTCCTGTATATTATTATTATTATCATACTTTTCCTAGCACTACATATTTTTTATTCCCACGTAAATGACGGACGAATGTGTATTGAAAATATTTTAATTTTAATTCAACAAAGCCGTGTTTTCCTATATGACTTTCACTTGCAAAATTTATTCTAGCAAATTTACAATAAAAAAATATATATATATACTAATTATAATTGTGTGTACAAGGTTAAGTACTAATTCGCAAGCGTAAGTTCTCTTGAATTTGATCAACTTAAAATTAGTTGAATACCGCAATCGCATATTCAATTCAATTGATAAGTAAAAAATGAACATCAAAACAAACTGTTGATTGGCTGAGGCCTGGGCCTAACAACAACAACTAGATAGCAATTCAAATCTCACCGAGATAACCTCCAAACTTTCAGTGTGGGATTTTGCCATGTGAAGTGAAACTTTTCAGGCTTGTATAGTGGAAACTGTTATTTCTTAGTGTGTTTGGTTAGCGATGATGATAGAATACAAGAAAACTTACGATTTCAAAATTTTTATATTTTTGAATAAGTTATAAGTGTTGAGGAAGTTAAATATTAAAAAAAAAGGGATTCACCAAAAGAGATTAACCCGTTGTGACCAGAAAAATCAGACGATATTTATTAGAAAGCAGAAGATTCATATACAAAACTATTTGAAAAAGCAGACGAAGGTAAAATTGTTTATGTATCATATATGATAAACTGGTCACGAAGGGTTAATTAAAATAACGAATTTAATTTGTATAGGCTTCTAATAATCTTTATATTTATCATCAAATTGTTGTTTTGCATATCCTATTTTTTCTATTGTCTATTGATTTGGATTTTTAATGTTTTTAATTTTACTAATAAATCGCTACGCTATTAATATTTATTTTTTTGTGAATAAACAACTCCATTATATTCCTGGGTTTCTTCCTTATAAATATAGATATACATACATATACTAGTAATGCCCAATAACTAACCTTGTCTGTATATATTAGATATAATGTACAGGAATGGTTGAAAATATATTCAATAAATATATTTTTTGATTGTTTGATGTTATCCCGCATTAGAAATATTTGAAAAAAATATTAAGTTTTTTAAAAAAATCTTTCCTAAATAATTTGAAGCAAAGATAATTCATTTATTTTTTTTAACAGCTCAATAAACTTTTCAAATTTTATTTGTTTCTCAATGGTTAAAAATGTTTTAAATTTAGAAAATCAGAAATAAGATTTTGCGTAGTCATGACACCTGACGGTATAAAACCCGAAGAGTAATTGAGACAACTTATTTTTTAAAGAGTGTAGCAAAGCTAAACATTCCCCCTAATCCCCGACTATATATGTAGTAGATAAAAGATAGAAAAGAAAACAAAACTTGTTTCTTAAATTGTTAAACAATATGCGCAAAGTGTAAAGGAAAGAATTGAGACGATTAGAAAAAGAGTGATATAATATGCGTATGCAGAATGGAGAAATTTGTGACTATGCAAAATTACACGTCAATTTTTCCAGCCAACATGAAACGAGATTTTTGCGCAGTGCATTTAAATAGTCAAACTGTATTCGAGAAAATTTCAAAATAATTGCTTTGATTCTAGTGTAATTTGATTGAAAAAAAATTTTTTCAAGATTTTTATCCAATCAGATCAAGGAGTTTGTGAACGCGTCTTGTGAGAAAAAAAGCCTACAACTTTTTAATATATATATATAAAATATATGTGTTTATGAAGTAAAATGAATGTGTATATCACTTGTTCGTGCCAGATTGTTACAACATTTTGCAAGTAATCGTAGGATGTGAAAAAGCAAACAACTCCATCAGGAACAATGGAACACATGGATTCAAGTAAAATGCCGTAGTTCCTTATCACCGCCAAATCTTCTCTATACTCAAACGCTGTGGTTATTTCAATCTTGAGACGAAAGAGTGAAATGCACATGAAGAAAAAGAGATGACAAAAAAAAAGATAAGATGACTTGATCATTGCCTTTGGTAACGATGAGTGGGCAGAGGCAAGAACGAGTGAGAGTCATTGTAAAGGTTGCCATGACAACAGGTTGAAAGTCCAAAATCTTTGGATACATTTCAAGAGGTGAAAGTGTCTAAAGGATGAAATAAGCATTTCAATGGAAGCGGATATAAGGAGATGCTCAGTACATCATTTGTCAACATAACGCAGAAAAGCTTCGGAAAGACAAATGATGGCAGAGTATTTTTTAACACTATGTATATTTAGAAATAGGTTTGATCTTAAAGCGATTTTGAAACAATAAAAAATAGTCTTTTTGTGGTAAGTAGAATTTTTTGATAAAATTAGGAATTCTCCCTTCATGATAGATTCTTTTATTTTACTTATAATATTTGTTCAAAAAATAAATATTTGGTGAAAAGAGTGCAAAAGAAAAATCACTAACCGAAACTTCAGTACCTTCAACATCTGCTTATCAAAATGACAATTAAATGAATGTTTAAATGTCCATTTGGAGAGGCTTGTGGTACTTGCTTGATATATTTTGTAATTTATTTGATATATATGTGCTTGTTACTTTTTGGATCTTAAGCAACTTGTTAACAACAGTTTTGTATTTTTAATAAAAAATTTTATTTAAAGTTTTTGATCGCCGTTTTCTCTTTATTAACTAAAATGTAAAAATTCATAAAAAAAAAATTAATTTTAATAGTAGGCGCTAGCTACTGTGTGTTGTATATTCTAACATAAATCGGTAATCCAGAAAAATGGCTAATCAAGCATCCTTAAGGTCCCAATGTTTCCGGGTTAGTGATAGACAATTGCAAGTTTTCAGTCTTTTAAGTCCAATTTTTGTCAGCCTTTCTTTTGCGAATAAATTTTTGTTATATTTAATTTTTACAAGCATTGAAAAATTACTTGCAATAGACAGATGAAGGAGAGAAAGATGAAAATATCTTTTTAAAATGATTTTTATTATAATTGACAAATTTATAAACACTGTGAATGTAATATTATTTTTAAAGTAACTTTTTTAACTCATAAATCAGTTTTTTTTTATAACTTTGTGAAGAACAATATTGAAAATAGAATAGCTTGAGTTCAGAAAAGTCTTAACGTATCGTGTATATTTTTATATAATACAAACAAATTTATGCAAAAATGCATAATTAGTATAAAAGATACATAAATGAATAGAAATCAGTAGTTATAAAGGTGTTCAAAGCTTTTTTTATGTGACACTATAATCTGAGAGTTCATTTTTAACTTTACCAATGTGCAACTCCAAATATCAAGTTAATCGTATACCACCTAAATTTTGTTTTATGCAAATAGCATTAGGTAGTTATATGAAAAAAACGCTTTTATAGAGTCATAGACATGGTGAATTAATATTTAAACATAATAAAAAAAATTGAAAAACAAATTTTTATTATACATTAATGCTTCCATAATTATAGTTTATTTACATGAAAAAGAGCTTTTAAAGTATCACGGACATGGTGAATTAATATCTATAGTTAACAAAAAAATTAAAAAAAAAATTTATTCTTCTACAATTATAGTGTGAAAAATATATAATATTAAAAAATAGAAAATGTATAACTTACTTTATATACAAAAGAATAACAAAATCAATCTTGAAAACAGCAATTTCCATTTGTATAATGAAAAGTGAAGCGTTGTTATAAAAGAATAGAACAGTAAAAAAAATTCTTAATTAAATTATATCGTAATAAAATATTGTTTGAAAAAACAAAAAAAGTTGGTTAGGCATTGCAAGTAGAAAAGTACGCGCTCAAGGCAGTTGCCAGGTTAACACTAGAACGGAAAGATGTGTCATTTAATACACTTTCAAATTATGTTTTTTTATTTCAGTGTTTTATGAGGTTAAATATTGAAATATCCAGTTATAATATTTTTGTACAGTACTTGAATTTGTCATTTTATTTTTATATTTAAAAATATAATATTATTTTTAAATCTATTCTTCTATATCATCATTATATTTTCAATATTTTAGTCTCTTATTTTCAATAATATTCAAAACAATTCTTCATTTTGTCTCAATTAACGCTTTTGGCCGTTCGATAAGATAATTTTAGTGTTCGAATCTTAACCCTTCCAGTGAACGTCGAAAAATGGTCTGCGTTGACCCTTTGAGGACCAGTGTAAAACCAATGTAGTAAGAAGTATAATCGTCGACATAAAATTTCCTTGAAAAAGATAGCCAATGCTTTTTCTTAAAAATTTTAATCCTCAAAGGGTTAATTCATAGGAAAACACATCAAAAAGTGGGTTAATAGTTGACATGTCAAACTAGTGGCTTAGAAGAATGCATACACCTGAAGTAATGATGACGGACTGGAATCTTTGGAAGACAGGCTTGATCGCAATGGAAGCGTCTAAACAAGCCAAGGTTATGACGGGGTTTGTGATGACTCTGAATTCATCATTGAAAGGCTCGATGATCACGGTGAAGCCTTTGGCGTACGTGCTGACGAGAGTTGCAAAATTGGCGATCCGCATCAAAGGAGTGAACGTGTCTAAGTCAGAGAGTTGCAGAGTGAGCAAAAGAGATCGAAGACGCTCGGCAGAAAACCTGAAAGCAGGAAAAGAATACAAATGAACGCTGGCCAATGGATGCATCAAGAGCAGTCAAATGGAGCAGCAGTATGAAATCTAGAAATCATTTTTATCATTTTTTTTATATATAGTGAATTGGTAAGAAAGTAAATTTTAATTTTCTTCTAAATAATTTCAATCTAACTCAGGCCCGTGAATAAGGGTGGGGAGGAGTCGCATTAAAATCAGTATTGCCCCCCCCCCTGTACTTGGAGTTCCACGAGGGGGCTGATCTAAATTAAATTTTACATATTTAAACAACAAAGTATTTTCATTATTAAAAAAACTAACATTAATTGTAAAATTATACTATATGTTAAAAAAGTTTTGCGGATAAAAAATTAGGGCGCGTTATTTTTTCAGAGACGAAAAACGTACAGGAACAAAATAATCTTAACAAAAAAATTCTTTTACAATCTCTGCGTTAACAAAAAAAAACTATTAAAAGTTTAGAATGATGTAACTCAAGAAAAAATAACTGATGAGTGAGTGCATTCACCATTCCAGCTTTTATTGTAGTCTGAACATTTTAAATAATTTTCTTTCCATTTGCATTAAATCTCCAACTGAAAAACGTAACATTTTGGAGTCCTCAATTTTTCAGTATCATTGTTTCTCCGTTTGTCAATTTCATTTCTTCGAAAGACGCAAATGTATATAATGAAATACTAAAAACATGTAAGATCCATTCTCTTTTCTTTTGACAATTTAGTTTCATTAAAAGGCAATTTTCATATTGAATCAATTTAAAATACTAAAAACATTTAAGAATCATTGTCTTCCCCGTTTGGCAATTTCATTTCCTTAAAAGACTCAATGGTATAATTTTGAATGAATAAAATTTTTTTAAATGTTATGAGTTATGACCCATTGTCTCCTCGTTTGGCAATATAGGCTGAAACTGGTTACCATTTAAAAAGTACAATTACCTGGAAATATTTATGACTCCCCTCGTCAAACCTTAAGAAAGATTTCCAATACTCGAAATTGGCGACATTTGTATGCAGCAAAGACAGTTTCAGCTTCTTTTATACAAAAACAGTGTTGTGGAAACAGTTCTAAGGAGTCAATCAGACTAATGAAGCTAGAAGACAACTCTGTAGTTACATTAAAAGAAGAAGTTCTATATACATGTGATTTTTCTATTTCTAATAAAATTACTTTAATTTGACATTTATTGCAAATTTGGTGGTAAGCTAAATTTCTCTCGAGAATTTAGACAAAAAAATATTCTTGCTATTTTGCGACGTATATTCTTAATCAATCGCTACAAATTTTTAAAATATTTCCATTTATTATACCCCAAACTCGCACAAAATTTCACTTGCCGTTTTCTCCATATTGTTGCGATTAAGGAAAAGAATACCGAAGAGGCTTTCTTTCGATGCAGACCTTTTGAAAGCAGTCTTTGAGAAAGGAGGGGCAGCTTTCTTGAACGACGTGTTGAATGCGCAGTCTGCTCTTGATATACTCAATCCAGCGCTTCAAGAAGCGGACGAAGTGTTCGGCAGAGCGAATGGAACCGGGCATCGCTTCTTCGAGGATGTCCGCTGGAAGAATGGGGTTTGTTAGGTATGTGTTGTTTTCCTTGGCTTGAACAGCGGACTTTAAGCCAGCCAGCATCTCCTCGTACTCATTTTTTAGGATTTGGGCATCTTTCTCTTTTAAATTTTCGACAATGCTTCCCAAATTTTCAACACCTAAAAATCAAACGACTCATTAAATGCTAGCTTAAAATATGTAAACAGTAGACACCACTAGATGAGAGATTGTGATTTTGGATTTAGATCATTTTTTAACGATATCCATAAGTGGAAGCCTACTCATGAAGCAAGCAGTTTTATACGATGACTGCCGTGTTGGTTGTCTAGCGCTACACTCCTTGGGTTTTAAGGGAATAATTGTACTGCATTTACTATTTTACTCTTGAAAAATATTGAGAAACTTAGAATTCTGAGACACTTTTTGAGTATCTAATGATGTTTTCCTGTTTTCTTATGATACACTGTATTTAAAAAACCTACACTGTATTTAAAAAACCTAACTTTATGAACTAAACTTCGATTTTAAAGCTTTAAGATCAAATTATTTAATTTCATTTACTCTATGACTAACAAATTCATTGATTTTTGTTATAAGCTATTCACAACTACTTTTTATGCGTATATATACTTATATATTGAAAAAGGAAACAAAAATTTTATGCATAATATAATATAGAATTTATTTTTTTAAAAATATTTTGATTTTTTTTGTTTTTCTTTTATATTTTGAATTTGATTCTCTGACACAATTCCATATATAATCTCCCATCATGTTTTCATCACAATGGCCTTGATATCTTCGTTCAATCTCTTTAACATCTTGATGAAACCGTTCTCCTTGTTCTTCAGAAAAATTACCCAGATTTATTATCTTTAAAAATCTGCCTAAATACCGAGAATTTAACATGTGCATTTTTAATGACATTCTACATCCCATCAACTCAAAAGACTTCATCAAGTTCTGTATCAGATCTTCGTAATTTTCTGCTCTGTGTTTACCTAGAAATCTTTCAATGACAGATTTCATGCAAAACCAAGCGTTTTTTTTCGGTTTCAGTTAGAAGACTGGGAAATTCAATGGAATTGAAAATTTTTCTAATTTGGGGGCCAATAAAAATGCCTCCTTTATTTTTGCTTCAGAGAGCTTGGGAAAAAATTCAGGTAGGTATTTAAAGGCATTTGAGTTTGAATCTAGAGCCTTTACAAATTGTTTCATTAGGCCTAATTTAATGTGAAGAGGCGGCATCAATATATTTTTAACATCAACTAATGAATTCCACATGACATTTCTATAACCTACAACATAGTTGTCTCTCTTTTCCAGCACTTTGTTTTTATAGTGATCTGCTTTAGCCCTGCTGTCCCAAAGACAAAGAAAACACTGATACTTGATAAAACCTCCTTGTAATCCAGAAAGAAACGCGATCATTTTGAAGTTTCCAATAACTTCCCATTTGTATTTTTCATATTTCAAAGATTCTAAAAGAATTTTAATGCTATAGTAATCTTCTTTGAGGTATACGGAATGAGCTAAAGGTATAGATGGAAAAGTGTTTCTATTATGAAGTAAGACAGCCTTAAGACTTGTTGTAGAACTGTCTATAAACAGTCTCCATTCATAGCAAACATGATTTATGCCAATCGAGTCAAAATTCCGTCTACTTCATTGCAAAAATAAAGACCATTCTTATAAGTAAAAAAATAGAAAAAGACTTGTCTATGTCTTTGGCTTGTGACTTGAACTTCTTTTTTGACTAAATTCCATTGCTTCATTCTTGAAAGAAATATTTCTCCACTGGTTTTAGTAAGATACATGTCTCTTATCAAGTCATTTATTTCCTGCTGATTTGGAAAATGAGGCGTTTTATCAGTCTCATCAGATATAAAGTCTTCGTTTTCTGAACTCGTTGATTCTTTGCTGTTATTGTCACTATTATCTTCATGAGTTGTACTCGATAATGGTACAGGATATTGAGAGCAGTGTGGAATAGGAGCTCGTGATGATGGAATGTCAGGGTACTCTATTTTTGGTGCATTTTTTCCCTTTCGTTTTTTACTCACATCTACCAAGCAGAAAAAACAGTTTGTCAAATGATCTGTAGGTTCGAACCATACACGAGGAAAAGAAAATTTCATACTTCTTTTTTCGCCACGAAGCCAACCTTCAAGAGTTTTCTTGCAATTTTGACAACAAAAATGAGAAGCCCATTCTTTATTCTGATCCGCTACATGAACACCAAAGTATTTATAGTAGGCTTGGCAAACTTTCAAGGAAGATTTCATGTTAAATTTTTTAGCTCTTATTGCTATAAATTCACCACATATAAAACAAAACGAATCGGGTTTATGCTTGCAAGTTCTTGTATTCATTGAAATGAAACAAAAATTAAATTTTTATGTTATTTTCTAAATAAAAAAAAGGAATTAGCTAAACAAGTAATGAAAATGCTAAAAATTTTATCACATGTATTAATAAAACAGTTTATATAAAATCTCAAATACCTTTAAAATAGATGGAAGGAGCGAAGAGATTGGAAGAAAAGGGAATGGTATTATGAAAAACAAGTCTTTTTGAGGATGTTCTTTGTAGATAGTCCCTTATACAACGTCATATTAAATAAGGCGCTAATTTCATAATAAAAATAATAATTGCGCCATCAAAATCAAAAAGCCAATTAAAAAAAAAGGAAAAACAGCCAGAGAAGTTTGTAGAGAAAGTTTTATAGCGTCTTTGAAAAAAGATTAGAAAAAAAATATGTATATATACACGCTTGTCCTTTTTCAACGGATTTTCGGGAAAGAAAAGTACTCATGGATTCGATGCAGACGTTGTCTATGTTATGCGCTTCATCAAAAACTACTACACAATTTTTGGGAAGCTCCTTCGAAACGATGTCAGCAACTTTAGGATCCAGCAAATAGTGGTAACTGTAGATGATTGCATTTGCTTGTAATATACTTTGCCTAAAATGTCATCGTAATCGTCAGCATAGCACATTTTAAAGGTTACTGCAGTAAAGGACATTATCCCAGTCGAAATAAAGTATAAACTCATCAGTAATATTGTTTAATTAAAGCATCAAGATGAGATTTTGCTCATTATCGCAACCAATCAATGCTATACTCAACGCATCACCACAATCATATTTATAAGATAAGAAAAGAATGCACGTGTTGCATACGAACTTCAAGTTGTAGCTTGTCTACCTCAAAAGTCTAATATATAATACATGTGTGTGTGGATATGAAAAACTTGAAAAATCTTACCAAAGCACGATATGATTCGTTTCTCCGTTAAAAGGTAAAACGGTTAAGCAACTTTTTTGAAATCAAAGCAATTTTTATACATTTCTTCACCCTTTTAATATATTTTTATTTTAAAAGACAGCTTAGATTCTTAGAAAGCATAAATCATTCAATCTTCTTTCAGTCATATTTGAAAGAAGAGTTAAAATGCTTACAGCACAGAAAACCCTTTCGCTTTCAAACACTTCGTGGTTTTATTGAGTACAAAACATGATATAAGAAACAATTTAGTAAAATTATTGAATGATTCAATTAATAACTGAACTTCTTGTATTTGCAACTATATAAATTCCACCCAGAAAATTACGCTTACGAAAATTTCCCCCAATGGAAAATTGGATTCATGAAAATGAAAAATCTCTCTTTACATGATTTCTTAAAAATAATTTTCTTTTTTTCCATATTTAAAAACTTGCAATCTCATATAAACTATGGATCAAAAATATCTTCCCAAGTTTTGTAACATTTAAAAACATCCACACTAAACTTAGTCCTTGATTAAAAATAATTTTAAAAACAGTTTGCAAATTATCATCCGCAACGTATTATGCACTTTATAAAAGGCATTATTATATGTCTTAAACCGATTGTTAGTGATTAAAAAAGCATTAAAATGTTTGATTACTTTTATATCTCTTTTGTTGATATTTTAACTCATTGTAGAAAAATAATTTGAGTAAAGTTCTCAAGCTAAAAATTTTAAATATTAACTAACTATGGACGATAACTCACATTGCTCGTATATGTTAAAAATGTAACATATGGAAATGTTTGAGTATGATTGAATTTTGGATAATCAGATCCATGAATTTTACACAGTTAATTCAAGAAATATTCAAGTATGATTCTTAAGTAATTTGATTGGTTAAAACAAATATATTTTATCCAAACAGATCAAAAAGTTTACAGTTCGCAAACTTTTTTAAACAACGCCCCTTTTCTGTATATTAACAACTCTTACGCCCGTAAAAAGAATAAAATTAAAAATAATTGAAACGTAATATACCTAATATTATTGATTATATTTGCACTTCAATGTTTTATTATACATACAGAAAAGTAAATTACAACGTTTATGAAAAAATTTTATTGAAGAAAAAAATCATGTTTTTAAAACCTAAAGTATTATTATGGCCAGAGATGGATGGATGTTGTTGTTTAGAATGGCTTCTTCTTGGAAATAATCCACTTATGAATCAAAATTAAAAGGCGTTTGTGTCAGTTTCCAAGTACTTTATGCATTGAAGCATCTGGAAAATGCCATAAAAATACCCGATAAAGGGAATGCAAATAATACAAGATTTCTTTCTTCATTATTGCAGCATACTGTTCTAAATGATTGAGCTCTCATTAATTAAGTTCATCAAGATGAAAAAACGAAGAGACGTCTCAAGAGCTAAGTTTTTCAACAAAAGTTCTGATCATATCGTAGTATGCAATAATGCTTACATTTTCTGCCTTGAAGTTTTAAATTAAGAATCTAAATTTCTTCAAAAAATCTAGAAGATTGCTTATTTATGTTGAATTTTTTTAAAAAAAAAGCATTATATAAATTTTCTTTCCTTTGGTATGGCAAAAAATTGGTTTTCATCATCCATAAATCTTGAATAAACTATATCAATTGATAACAATTAGCAATATGAGTCGTTTCATCAAATTGTATTGCAAAAAAATAAGGTGTTATAATTTTCTTTGAGACTTATATTCCAATATCTTTGAAGGTTCTTCAATTATACGTACTTTCATCACTAATTACAATATCCACAGAACTCAGGAATAAAAATTTGAAAGGTGTTTCTTCAATGGAATGGGCCTTTTTGTCTTTTACAATAAGTTATGAAAGCTCATAGGATGCTTCAATTTTGGAGTTTGTTAATAAAAAATTCTTTTGACTTGTCTTTTAATACAGTGTGTGTGGTTTCAATCGACTTGGCATTAAGGCGTCATTGCTTACAACTGCATGTCTAATTACAC
Organism: Nectonema munidae; assembly: GCA_030549495.1. Lineage (NCBI taxonomy): Eukaryota > Metazoa > Nematomorpha > Nectonematoida > Nectonematidae > Nectonema > Nectonema munidae. The sequence continues at coordinate 69,661 of JAUIRK010000994.1, forward strand.
ATTGAGGTAAGGGTTTTCCCATTTTTCTCAATAAAGGTAATTCCATAAAAAAAAGTGCAATTAAAATTACTTCAAAATAAAGGTTTCCAAATTAATTCGTATGATTTAAACAACTTCAATATAGCACTTCTCTCGAGTCGCGGATAAGAAAATCGTTAAGCTGTTTTGAATAAAAAATAATTCGTGGATGAAACGAGGGAAACAGAAGTGGCCATCTTGTCAGTTTATGCAGCTAAATAATCCATGGCAATGTTAAAAACATATAATAGAAAATACGAAAATAAAAAATACAAATTATTTATTTTAATTATTCATGTAAATAAAATATTTACATAAAAAAGTAAATTAAGTTTAAAAAATTGATTGTATCGACTCAAAAAAAGGTAAACTTAGTACCTTAAGTTAGATTTTATGAAAATATTTCATTTGATGTCTTTGACAGCTTAAACGAGATCTGTTCTAACTCTATCTGCATATATCCTTTTCATCTTTATGCGGATATATATATAGATTGCGTATTATAGGCAATTGGAGTGTACGGGTTATAAGCGGTTGATCTTTGTGACTTTGAGATAAATAAGGTTTTTAAAATAAAAGGATAGCGTATATTTATATGCGTTATTATTTTTATATTCTCTTCTTACAGCTATTTAGCTAACAGTTTGGGAATCACTGGTTACGCAATCCTCCCTTCTATGAAACACCATAACATTTAAGTATATATTAAAGAGATTTCCTTGAGTGAAATATTCGTGGGAGGAACTTACGAATCACCAAATATTTAGACCTTTAAAAAGAAAAGGAGAACAAATTCAAGAAGAAATGAATTGAAAGAGGAACAACAAACCTGGCCATGAAGTACGGGCATATACCAATGCGACTGCACCAAGCCTTGAAATCGTCAATTGAGTAGATGCCAGAGGGAATGGAGATTTCCTTTCCAACGCTGTCGTATTTTTCATAAAACGAGCACGTTTTTGGGACTCTTGATTTGTCAAAAGACTTCAAGGCTTCTTTGGCAGCGACACGCACTGAAGGCGCTGTTAAGCGAAAGCAAAGTGCGTCTATTTGCTTTCCATCCCTCTGCTTATTTACCTTTTAGCAAAATGAGAATGAAGCTACACGGGATGCAAGATAATAGAAGGGAATTGAAAAGAGAGGAGATAAAATATTTCATTAATAAAAGATGAAATATTACAAAGAATGCTATAATGGTTGATGCAGTTTTTCATTATCTGGTAAGTCAAAATAAGTATTACTAAGTTTTCAACATTGTGAAGTGTGAATTTACAACTCTTGAGTGGCGTCCAAATTAGCATCCGCCCCGAGCAGCACTTGTAAAAGTTACGCCATTGGTCAGGACGTTGTCATTGCAGCGCTGGGAAAAGATCGTGTGTAATAAGGATAAACGAGATTAACCCATTTACGGCCAATGTTCCTATTTTGGAACATAAGTAATTTTATCTTCGTCTGCTTTTTTCAATGACTTTGAATATAAATCGTCTGCGTTTTTTTTAGATATCGTCTGCCTTGCTTGGTCTTAAATGAGTTACAGAAAACAGAGTATGCCATTATTAAGAACTTTTGCATTTAATATTTCTTTGCACTGTTTTTTACATTTATTCCCAATTTATTCCATATTTTCTCATTTAGAAGGAAAAAAAGAAAAGTGGATGAAAGCTTTGGATTAAAGAAACAGGAAACATAATTAAAAATTTAATCCGTTTATCCGATAAATTTTGAATTAATCGTTAAAAGGGCATTTTTATATATGATAGATCTCATTCAAATCAAAATGTTTCGTTATATGATGAATTTCGGTATAACTGATTTCCTTTTAAAATATTTTTAATGTATTTCAAAAATTGTAAGACTCAAAGCATTCAAATTAAGTGGCACAAGGGATATGCAATAGTTTTGTTTACCGAGTCAGCAATATAAAAACCCGCATTTAAGATGGCAAAAAAAGAAGGAAATATTTTTACTTCAGAATTGATGCAAAGATTTTTGCGAGCAGATAAAACTAAGGCAAAATATTTTTGCTCCACTTGGCATTCTTTTTCATAGTAATGAATCAAGCGCTTCAACTCCTCAATGATCTAAACGAGAAAAGAAAGAGGATTTAAAGGCAAAAAATGTTTACTCCATCATACTTTTTCCATTTCTGAAAGGGTTCTGGAACAGTAAATGAACTTTGAAATGATCAACGGATATTCCTTGAAGAATGGGAAAACACAGAAAAAAAGATACATAAACTATGAAGGAAAATAGCAACTAATAAACAACTCTATATCTTGAAACATTTCAGTACTATCAATGGGGTATTCAAGTCTACCTCTTGAGGACCAGTGTGACACCGGTCTACATAGAAATAATAATAGTCTGTTCAAAATATATAAACCATTGAAAAAAAGAGCAGATGATTAGTCTACAAAAGTGTGCTCCTCAAAGAGTTAAACCATTTGATCCGAGAAAAGGTAGAACTAAAAAGTGATTTGAGATACCTTGAAAGCAGGGGCGCACATCCGGGGGAGCGAAAATGACCTTCGCCCCAATAATTTTCTATAAGTAAGAGTTGCTGCTTGTTTATAAAACTTGTATGATGATCGCATTATAGAATGTAATGATCTTTCGAATACATGATAATGTAAGATAAGAGAATAAAAGAAGGAATGCAGACTTTCGAATCAATCAAACATCATGCCAAGCTGCTCTGAAATTCCTATCGAACATATTTTACAGACGATCCGTGAGAGCTATATAATAATAATCCATTGCTTCAATATGCACACAATAGGTAAGCAATGTTTATCACAGTGCCTCCTCTTTGTAGTCTTTTTGAGCAAACACATGTTAATGATCCACTAGATTTTCTCATCTTCTGTCAGAGTGATTCTATTTCTCTTTCTCTCTCCTGTTTTTCTCTTCCGCTTTCTCTGCTAAAACTCAATCATTCACTCAAGCTCTCTTCTTTCATTCAAGCCATCTTCTCTTGTTAAGCTCTCCTATCTCATTCAGCTATCTTCTCTCCAGTAACGTAGCTAGGCTGGGGCATGAGGGGCCGTGCCCACACTCTGTACCGCATGGTGCCCCCATGAATCTTATGCGATATCAGTTTTTGAAAATTTCTCCAATGAAAGGATCAAGAAAGTATAAATAATGTTGCGCAAGTTTTTTGTTTTTAAATTGTGCCCCTTCTATCAACTTTTTTTTGGCTACACCACTGCTTCTGTCTAATTTGCATTTAGAGTTAAATTAAAATAGTTTTCAATCGTTACAATTTTATATCAAAGAATATTGTTAGACTCGCGTTAAGAATTTTTTTTCAACAAAGGTCATTTAATCTTTATCACTACGTTTGTTACATTTTGTAATATTTGAAAACTTTAATTTTTTCAAGTCAAGAAATTTTTTTCAATAGTTATTTGGGAATGAATATTTTGACTAGCTATTCAGTAAAAGCAAGAATACTCTATTTACTTAATATTTGAGCAGAGATATTTTTTTATAATGTTCGATTGTTAAATTTTATAAGTAACACTGTACATAATCAAATCACTTTTTTTAAGAAAATTTGTTGATTATTATAATAAAAATATATCGAAACAAAATGTTTCAGTTGTTAAAAATGTACTTGATCTATTTATGACAGCTGTCAGAATTTTATTTGTAGACAGAAATATTCAAAAAAACGCAATGATTTTTTTTTCTCGTATACTTTGATTTATGTTAGTTTGGTCCTCGGACATTTCGCCCCATTATTTTCATAAAACAGTTCGTTCCATGGACAATTCGCCCCATTATTTTCAAAAAGACAGTTCGTCCCATGGACAATTCGCCCAATTATTTTCATAAGACGTTTTGTTTCATGGACAATTCTAAAAAATTAAGAGATAAAATGATTAATTTGAAATAATTTAATAGAGATAAAATAAACAAGAATATAAAATTTTTTAATAATTTTACACATATAAAAAGCAAAGAAGGATGAAACAAATAGCCTATGAGACAATTTGTCCAGGGGTCAAATGGTCTATGGGGCGAAATGTAGGTCGACCGTTAGTTTAAATAATTTTTTAATAAGGTTTAGCTACTTAAACGTTGGCTTTTGCTGCTTATAAAAACTTGAAAATATCAAATAAACTCTAATTCTTTATGCCTCCTATTATTTTGAAATTATTCTGAGAACAGACGGTTCCATTTTAAAATAGTGAAAATTGCGTTATTAGTTTATTTTGTTTCCTTTCTCTTTTATGTTAATTATGTAGCAAATTTTTCAATTTTGAGTAAAAGGTCGGGTGTATTTTCATTGACAAGGCACTGATGTACCGCTTATGTCAAACTATGAACAAATTCGTATCGATGAGGAATCGAATCCAGAGGCTTCCGTGCTATGTCCATCATCTCAACCAACCTGCCATGCCACCCATGGATAGAGTATGCTGTAGGGGATACGTCAAATTAGTTTTCAAAAAACTTAAGTTATGCACTAAATTTTTTTAGTTTTTGTTTAAGCTCTATAACTTTTTCTGGTAAACTTTTTTTCCTTAAAAGTTATTATAAAAGGCAAATCATTGCAAAATGTTAACAGTTATTTTACTATTTGTAGCTTGTATCAATTTAGCTTTTAAACTATTTTTGAATGATGCTGAGTAAAATGAAATAATGCGATCTTAATTTTTTGTTTTATTTTTGTTTGCACAATTATAACTTCGTTTTATACCCTTGCCCCTGAATCAATCACATTTTTTCATATAAACATCGCAGGGTGTCTAGTAGACTCTTTGCCTTTAGACTACATTCACTCATATAAAACTATCCAACCTTGAGTTATTTGTTTTCTATATGAATCAGATATCCTTTCATCAATTCCTGTAATGTGCCTGGTAGACTACTTCATTTTTCAAATGAAAAGCCTATTCCACCCCCTAACAATTTTGGATTTTTTAAACTAGTGTATATTCGATATGCAAATTTAATTAAAATATTTTCGCTGGAAGTATAGTATTTAAATTCGCCAATTTTGTAAAAAAAATATAAAGTAGTCTTATAAATTTAGGACTTTAGGTATGCGCTGAATACACTCTATTTTAAAGGATTGCTTGAATATATTTGGTCTCCCGTGGTATTTCCAGACCACTAATTTTGAAAATTGCAACAAAAAAAAAATTTCGCCCCCCCCTCAATAATTTTGAGGATGTGCGCCCCTGCTTGAAAGTACTCACACAAATAAACCCAGTTTCAGTTGGTAGTTTGCTGGCAAGGTAGGGGGCGGTTTGGCGACTAAGTTTGGACTTAGTTGACCAACGAACTATTGACATCCAAATAACGATGGTTTAGAGACAAACAACAATGAATACCTTGAAATCAAGAAATCTTCTGCATTATTACAAGATGACGGTTGGATCAAAAGGTTAACCCTTTATAGCTCACATTTTTAAAATTAATCGTCTGCGTTTCAATGAGGAGGGGCTAAATATTTCCACAAAAATTTTTTTGGTACTTATAGGTTATCTCTCCCTTATTCAAAAAAATTTTTTTAGTAAATTACTGAAAAAAAATTTTAAGCGGGAGGGAGATAACTAATAAGTACCAAATTTTTATATATAGTCTAAAAATAAACCATTTTTGAACACTTTATTGTTTGTATTATTTATTGTTTGTTTTATTTGTGAACACTTTATTGTTTGTATTATTTTTATATATAGTCTAAAAATAAACCATTTTTGAACACTTTATTGATATCAAAATATATTAGGTTGGGGGCTCTGAATCTGAGTTGTGAAGGGAGGGGGGGGGGGGGGCTTAGTCCCTTCCTGTCCTCGCTGGCTACGGGCCTGACCGATTCACATATGATATAAATACAAGCTCATTTTTATTTTTTATTTTATGGTAAAAACCGAATATTTGGCAATCATAAAAATGTATAAGGTAATTGTTATCAATAACTCCTTGAGAATATATAAAGATAACATAGATTCTTATCCTTTATACTGAATAGATTAGACAAGAATATTAAAGGCCTTTGATAAGTTTATAAATGAATGTTCGTCTTTTTTCTATTGAAAAACTTAATATTCAGAGTGGCCACCAGATTGTGCAATTAATAGTAAAAATTTGGTACCTTTTGGAATTTTCTGCTTTTAAATTTTGAATTTAGCAATTGGGCTAAATTTTGAAGATTTTAATAAATTATTTACAATTAAAATTAATTTTTCTTGGTTAGAATATGAGATAGTTTATTGAGTTTTTTCTAAGTGAGAGTTGTAGTGTAGCAGGTTTTTGCTACTGTTTCGTATATCATTTGTTACTGGAGCTCCTATTTTCTGGCAAACCTCGAATGGCGTGAAAAGAGAAAGCAGAACATTTTTCAAATCTTCCAACTTTTAATGATTTTTTTTTGATTTGAGTAAGAGAAGTAATTTTAAGATCTGAAATCTAAAAAGACTTTAAATAGGTAATGCATTAACGTTACATGATAACATCAATAAATTTTTACTACAAGATTTTTGGTTAAATTCTATCAGATACATATTGCTATCAAAAGGTCTATAATAAATAGCTTGCACTCTATACTAACATTTAGCTCACTGATAATAACATGAGGATAAAATTAAGGAAGGGAATATGATTCATACTTTTTGATAAGCGTAAACTAGAGAAAGTAAGGAAACGGTTTTTCCAGTTCCAGAAGGCATTTCCAGCACGCCATGACCCTGAAGAAAAGACAAAATGTTATTTAAAATTAACAAGTGGTAGAATAAAATTTTAACAACTCAGATTAAGAAATGAACTTGATTTCTTCTCAAAGGATTGATCTTTAAAAGGTGTCAGCACCGCACATCAGAAAGACAAGTAGAAGATGAGTGGGGGAGGCAAAATACATCGTTATTCTTATCTTAATCCAGAAGAGAGGGCAAAATGCCTTTTCGCCCTTCCCCTAACAAATAGCTAACCCGTGGTAGATGTTATAGTTTTACCTGATGTTTATTTTAACGCTATTATCATAATCAAAATTTCATCGTTTAAAACATCAATCAGATTAGATAATGAAAATTTTATTTATGTACAGTAAGTCAAGATTTTAGTAGAAGTGTAGCTCTTAATAGTTTATTTAGTAATTATTTTTTTATATAAAGTCGGCATCTGTAGGTTCTATTCGGAGTCGGGATTTTGGTAAGTATATGGAGTCCAAGTCGGATGTTGGGAGCTGGGCTTTTTTATGTTTTTTTCAGTAAAAAATGGAAGATAATTTTTAAAAATTTGAAAGAAAAAACCTTGGCATCCAAAGTAGCCTTGAGTTCTTTCATGTATGAGTATTGTTCAGGATAAATGAAGTCATAGGGAAAGTAAACAAGTAGCCCGTCGACATTTATTCTGTTTAAAACAAATAAGAGTAAATATGTGAAATATATAAAAACGCAATCTAGTTTATAACCCAATGTGTATTATCTATATTATTTAATTATTATTAGCTTATTTACAAATTATTCTGCATTCTCGAATAAGTTACGCTCATTTTATATAATTTAGAATGAAAGATTAACATCATAAGAATATGATAATTAAATTCAGACATATATGTCAAAGAGGGTGGAATAGGTTTTTTTTTATCCTTTTAGGCACTAGATTTATAAAAACTAATATAACTTAAATCGGATGATTTATTAAAACTTATTTAAAAAATATAAAATCCTTTATTAGCCTTATGCAAAAGAAAATTAATGAAGATAACCTTAAAAAGTTATTACTTCATTATAAATTTGAAAAATCGTTGTATAAAATAACTATTTAATGTTGTAATTAATTATAAATTTAAATTTTTGAAAATTAGACATTTTAATATCATGGAATATAATTTATAATAATAAATAAAAATTATGATATATGCTCTCATTATACTTGAGATAATTTTTAAGTAAATTTAAGTTTAAGTTTTTTAAGAGTTGGATACCTTGGGGAACGAACCAAACAGGCTGATTTTATAACGTATAAAATTTTCCATAATTTATAAAACTCGTCTTTAAAACTCAAAAAAAATTAAAATGCTGGTAGATCAATTTGTGTAGTAAAATTGAGATTTGTCAGTTTATTAAATATTTAATGGGTAAGCTTTAAGAGTAAGAAATAATAAAATAAAATAAACCGTGTTTTAGAATGTATTGCTTAAAACATCGGTTTTGAATGAGCAGATGCGTTATGATAAGGGGAAATTAACTTAGTATGTGTGTTTTGGTCTAACAGTTTATTTCAGGGGAAAACTTTTTAATAAAGTGTTATTCTTTTAAAACCATCCAAAGAAATTAGGTTCATGTTGGAAGATGTCCACGTGCAGTACCGGTTGGATTATAAGTGAGTGAATTGTGCGGTACTGTGAACTGAAAACTCTATTTTGATATTGATCCATTGCATCAACTATGTACTTTTAAAACAGAGTGATCACTGTTCTTTTGGTTTCACCAACATAGGAGTGAGTAAGTATTTTGCATATAATTTTGTATATAATGTCTTTATTGTTGCAATGGTCTTTAGAGATGAATTAGCAGTAAATGGATTGATCATGAAGTAGCAAATGGTTGGGTTTTTTGTAAAGCCTTTAACATGATGAGTAATTCTATTCTTTTACTTATTTTTAGAATTTTTCTTTTGACTGCGTTGTTGATAGGGAGTAATAGGAGGAGAATTCTATGTGGTTAGGGTTGTTCATTTTCAAGAAAAATATATTTAATAAAGTTTGTAAGTTAATTGTCATGTTGATAATCTTTCAGCCATTGTTTATGAGATTTTTAGAGTAATGGTTTTCGTAGAAAATCGCAAATGTAAGCGATCTAATAAGTCGAGATGGCCAATTAAGGTGGCTTTTTTGACTGTAATAACATGAGTGGATTTTAAGTCAATCGTATTTCATTGGTTTGGTGTGTAGGGAGTGTGTAATGTTAGGGTGAGAGAACAGTGGATGTTAGGATGACATTTTTTCAAGATTGTTTAAGTATAGCCTAGAAAGAATAAGATAGACTGCTGGCTATTAGAAGACCATTGAATTTTAAAAGTAAAGGTACCATGGGGTGTTTTCATCGAGAAGGCACAATTGCGCCGCTTGTATCGAACTATGAGAAAGTTGGCTTGATGTGAGATCGAACCCAAACATAGAGTTATCAAAACTCAGTACCTAACAAACCATGCCATTTTAAGAAAAGGATATCTTTGTGTAAAATAATGTTGTTATGTATGGTTAATGTAAGTATGTCTTTAAGGAGCAGGAGGGTGTCTGGGATGTATAGAGATTTTATATTTTTAAGTTTTTAAGGAAGGCATCTTTTTTTTGAAATAGTGGCTATTTTTTCATCTTTTAATATATTTTCAATTTTTAAGGAAGCTATTTTTTATTAATTTTTTAAAAAATTTTCTAGGGAACCATCCTTTTTCAATTTCTTTTTTTTTTTAATTTAAAAAAAAACAATAATTTTATTAAATTTTATTGTATGACAAAATTTTAAAATTTTTAATGAGACAATCTTTTTTTATATTGTAGAGGTGGTAATCTTTTTTTAAAAATTTTGAGAAATCTATTGATAAAAATTTTTATTAAAAAATAAGGATGATATGTTTTTTAGATTTTCAATTTTTTTTTAATTTTATTTTTTACGGGGCCATTCTTTTTATTTTAAAAGTGCCCATTTATTAAAATGTCAACTTTTTTTTTAATTTGAGGCTATTTAAATTTTCCTTAAAAATGAGTAATCTAAGATGTCGTCTACAAGAGAATATAAGTTCTGCCATAGAATGTTCTTATATTGTAATTTTTTCTACTCTTATTCAATTCAATATATTTAAATCAAAACATTCGTTTTGTAGTGTTTAAAAACACTTCATTCGATTAAAAAAATTTAAAAAACAAAAAATATAAGAAGTTGAAGGGAAAGAAAGAAAGAATTATTTACTATTCACTTTTACATAAGAAAAAATATATATATATATAGTAATATATACTATATATATAGTAATATAAGAAGTTGAAGGGAAAGAAAGAAAGAATTATTTACTATTCACTTTAACATAAGAAAAAAAAATATATATATAGTAATCATAAATAAAATGACTATAACAGTTTAATATATTTATATATAATTGAAGAGTTGTTAAAAACAAGTAAAATAGAATATATATAGATGGATATGCATGTAATACAAGAATAAAATCATAACAGAAAAGAAAGTGTTTTAAAAATTTTAAAAAAAAACCCCCTTCTAAAAACCCCACACACAACCAAATAAAATTAAATAAATAAAAAAAATAAATAAATGAAGAGGGAAGGTATGAAAAAGTGATAATGTAGACATATATACAAAAAAAACTTGTACAACTCACTAAATTATTAACTTTAATCGCTTTAAAAAATTAAATTAAAATTCAGATTAAAGTGCGAAAAATAATAAAAACAGAATATAACTTTTTAAAGCGTCATTCTTTAATTTTTTTTTAATTTTGAAAAAGTATTATAAGTTTGGAAAGTATCAATATTATGGTTCCAACAATATGTTAATTTCCAAACTGTAGACGGTTTGGAATTTTTTAATCTATAGGAAGGTAAACTCATATTCAAAGATGTTCTAAGATTACCTTTTTCTAGTTCAAAATTAAAAGTAATTAACTGCATAAGGGAACATACCCAGTCATCATTTTAAAATAAAAAAGCGATAGTTTTAACTCATATATGTCTTCAACTTTAAGTAAACCAAAATTTGAAAATACACTGTCAGTATTAGATATATTTTGCTTATTAAATATCAGTCTAATCACTTCCTTTTGAAGAACAAAAACGTATAGATTAGAGTGTCCCCAATTTAAAAGATTGTAAAAAATATGATTTATAAAGATGTATTAAAGTATTTTTATTTAATTTATTCTTTAATAAATAATCGGAAAATACCTACTAGTGAAGCTAACTTTGAACAAACGAAATTTTTGCGCTCTTTCCATCTTAAATTACTATCTATAAATAATCCAAGCAATTTAAATTCACGTACAAAATCGAAACCAAAAACAGATAATAATTTATTCCTACAAATAAATTTATTAGAGAAAATCATTCCTTTAGACTTGGATTTGTTGACCGACAATGCGTTCATAGAAAACCACATATTTACTTTATTTAGGTTATCCATAACGGCAGAATAATTAGCATTAAATGAAATTTTGTTAGACGAAATTAATAAAGTCACGTCATCAGCATATAAATAAAAATCTATATTACTATTGGAAGTATAAACATTATTAATGAATATTTTGAAAAGAAGTGGGCCCGTCACAGACCCTTGTGGAACTCCACAATTCAAAACAACAAAATTGGACGAGCAATTCTTGGCTGATACAAACTGTTTCCGGTTTATCAGATATTCTTTCACAAGCTTCAATGACAAACTATCAAACCCATATGATTTCAATTTTGATAATAATAAGCTATGCCTTATAGCAGGGGTGGCCAAACTTTTTTTTATATAAGGGCTACTTTTTTTGTAGAAATTTTTGGCGGTCTACCTTGTAAGTATAAAAAATAATTAATATTCTTAAAACAAATGTAACTTTTGTTGTTTTTTTTTGAAGATGAAACCTGGCACTGCATATTTTGTGCTAGTTTTTCAAAATTTGGATCGAAATTTGTCTGGGCGATTCTTAAACATGCCTGCAAATGTTCGTTAGTTAATTGAGATCTATGTTTTGTTTTTATACTATTCATCGAAGAAAAAGCAGATTTACACAAATATGTGGATCCGAAAAACGAATGGAAACTAGCAAATACCCTCCAAATGTTGGGGTATTTATCTTTAAAAATATATTTTATAAAATCTTTCGACCCATGCATTGATTTAAGACTTAAGTCACATTTTATATTTATAAGTTCTTCTTCTAATTCAGCCAAATTGCCAATTTGTAGAAAGTCGCCAATTTTTTTAGCTAAAAATTCAATACTCACGTCGTCCTTGAAGGGGTTTAGTAGAAAAGTGGTGATACTTTCAATATTATTAAAACTTTCGAATCTTTTTTCAAATTCATTCATGAGAGTTCTTAGACTAGTTACATATCTATCCACATTTAATCTTTTTTCAGCACTTCTTTCGTCATCTAAATTCGGAAAATGTTTTAAGTCGCCACGTTCCATTTGTTTAAGTTGTATATTCAACTTTTCTTTAAATGAATTTACATGACTAACCATTTCAATTATTGATTTATCTTTGCCTTGTAATTGGGTATTTAGTAGGCTTATCTTCTCAGTAACGTCGCAAAAAAAAGCTAGATCGCAGCGCCATTCTGAATCCTCAATTGAACATATTGAATTTTTTAGTTTCAAGAAAAATGCAAACTTTTGGTAATAGTTCTCTGAAACGAGTCAAAAACTTAGCACGCTTAGCCATCTAACATCTGTGTGTAAAAGCAATTCATTGTGTTCTTCTCCACACTCTTTTAGCAAAGCACGAAACTCTCGACGCGATAAACTCTTTGACTTGATGTAGTTGACAGTTTTGAACGCTATGTCCATGACATGATCAAAGTTTAAAACTTTTGAGCATAGGACTTGATTATGTATGATGCAATGATATTCAATAAATCTGGGAAACTTTTCATCGCGCTTACAACGAGAAATAAATCCATTATTGCAACCAGTCATTGCAGGGGCACCATCTGTTGTAATTGAAACCAGTTTGGAAATTGGAAAATTTGTAAGTGATATAAATTCTTTGAATGAGTTGAAAATATCTTCACCTCTAGTGCGTTCATTCATCGGAATTATTGTTAACAACTCTTCTACGGCTGACATGTCAACAAAAACCATTCTGATGAAAACACAGAGTTGAACAGTACCAATATAGTCAGTCGACTCGTCAAACTGTAATTAGAGAACAACGCACTTATCAACATTAATTTGTAGAGCTTGTTCAAGATCTTGACTGATATCCTTTGTTCTTCGCATAATAGTATTTCGTGACAATGACAAGTTATTTGGACATGTCATAATTTCGGACTTATTTTTGAAGTTTTCAAATAAAACATCTCCCGCTTTGATGAAAGCTTCTTTTGCTATTTCTCCATCGCTAAAAGATTTGTTATGTAATGTTTGAGTAATTTTGAATGAAGCGATTGTAGCAGATTTTGAGCTTGTGTTCTATTTAAAAAAGCTATTTTGTTGTTCAAGCAATTCTGCTTTGAGTTGTTTAACTTTTGATTTTCTTAAGGCTGTATTTTGTGGAAAATCAATAGAATAATTTTTGTGAACTTTAAAAAAATGTCTCTCCACGTTCGCTTTTTTAGGCAATGCAACTATTCCCTTACAAATTAAACGTTATTGTTCATTACAAAAAAGTAGTTCTCTTCCCATTCATTATGATAATGGTAAGTTTTTCTTTTTTTAAAAGATGATCCTGGCTCATTCATTTATCAGCCACAAAGATAAAATCAAATATAGTTAAAACTACTTCTAAAAAAGGTAATAAAAGATAGTAATAAAGGTACTTTTATAAAAGGTTAATTTTGTAAAAAATTGGTATTAAGTTGAACATTATAAACAAAATTGCAACAAAAAATTTTTTTAGGTTTTAAATTAAATATCAATTGATTATTTATGTTGACAACAATTTTTTATAATAATTTTTTTCATTAATTTAACTTTTTTACATTTAACTATTTTTAATTTGATTTAATAAAATTATGACAAGCATACCCTTCAAATAGAAAAAATTCAAGCAAGGATGTTATTTTTCTTAAGTTACTGTGTCGAATAACTGAAAGATTTAAAATAGATTTAGTAATTTAATATACTTCATTATAGTAAATGTGTCACATGTGCATATAAAAAGACTAAATTAGAATTTTTTTAACATTGACTTCAAAGGTTGCTATAAACGCAAATTAGAATTTTTTATATTCAACTTTCATAGAAACTTGCATATGGTTACTATTGTTCAGTAAGGCAAAATGAGACACTGAATTAACGAAAAAAAATTAAATTATAAGTAGATTAAAAAAAATTTTCTTAATAGATCTGACAAAAAATACACATCAAAAAATTCTACTTAATACTTTTCCTTTAAATTATAAATTATTGCTTTATTACATAAGATTAAATTTAATATAATTTTCCTATTTCAAACCTTAAAAAAAATTTTTTTTTGAAAATTGTAGTCATAAAAGTAAATTTTTTTTAATCATTTCGATATACCGAAAAAACAGTTCTACAAAATGTCTTAGTGTCACAATATGTCCAAAAGAATTCTAAAAATATTTAAAAAGGTTCATAGTTGCAACGTCGAAAACCAAAATGTCCGAGACGAAAACGTCCTAAAACCAAAACTTCCAAAACCAAAACGTCCGAAAAGAAAGCGTGTGAAATCCAAAATGTCTTAAAATCTAAACATCTTAGAATTAAAAAGTTCTAAAACCAAAAAGCTTATACTGAATTGAACTCTTAGGTCGTTTAGATTTCAAAATATTTTGGAGATAGGATCTATTGCCTTTGGACGTTTTTCTTCAAATGTTTTAGTTTTTAGACGTTTTGTTTTCGTACGTTTTGACCAGGAATCATTAAAGAATAAACAAATTTGACATTTTGCATTGTAAGCGTAAAAAATTTTACCGAAAAAAGACTAATTTATAAATTTAATGCACTTGCAAAGACACAAGCAAAATTTTATAGGTGGTAAAACGCAAAGAACAATGTTGAAAATAATGTTCAACTTCTGATTTTTAAAATTTATATCATCAATCAGACCAATTCTACTGCATGGAGAAAAGATAATCAAAGTTAAATAAATAGCATACCACCGGAAATATTATAGCTTCTCAAAGCTCTTAATTGGTAACATAAATACATAGGTTTGCAACATATAGTTGTCATACCCAACATATAATGATAATACAATGCCCTTAATTTCCTCATCATCTTGAAAAATATGAGGATTATTTATGGAAGGGAAGTGTGATGTTGCGCATAGAAAAATTTTAGCCTAAAATAAGAAATCTTTATCAATATGATTGATTAATTATTATTAACTATGCGAAAAATTGGGAAAATGCAACTTCATGAAACATTCACATAGATAATATGATAGAAACGGAAATTCATAAGAAAAAAAATTGATCCAACAATTAATTTCTGGTTTATTCCTTAATTGTTTATAAACTACTTGAGGTCTACTTTCTTGAACTTGGCGGTCGACTTCTTGGACACCTCTGCCTTATAGAATCAAACGCTTTAGTCAGAAAAAAAGTTAACATATATTCGAAATAAAAACATATTTACGATAAAAAATAAGTTTAAATTGAGAGAATGGATCAACTGGTGAAAGGAGTGATGGAGTCATTTAGATAATAATTAAAAAGGTCTTGTTTGAAAGTTAATCTGTCTAATTTATAATTAAATAATTATATAAAAAAATTAAATTAATGTAATTAATTAAATAAATAATAGTACATGAAAAAAATTGTGTTTATATCCCCAATTTAATACTTATTATTTTCATCTAGTTCTTCATTATTTGTAAAGTCATTTTATAGGGTATGACTTTTTCGCGATTTTCTCTGCAATTCCGGGTGCAAGACGTTTTGTACCTATTTTTAAATGTTTCCCACTAAAGGCGTATCATAATAGTTTTGGACGTTTCGTACCCAGGACATTTTTCACTTTAGAGGTTTTGTACTTTGTTTATACTTTTTGATAAAGTAAAAGTAATACTATATTGAAGCGTTTCTCAACCAGGTCTCGTCAAACCAGAGGGTTACTAATCGCTTAGTAGAATGTGAATTGCGCAAAATGCTTTCATGGTATTGTTTCCCTAAAACTTGAAACGATTAAGCTTTTTTTCATTGTTTTTTCTTTTTATTTCATTTTTTATGAAATAAAATTTATAGTTGAGCACAAATCTTTTCTTATTTATTTATAACATACGTGCATATGGAAATAATCACTTTCAACTTTTTTTAAATTTCAATCCGATCGTCTCAACTTCTGTATAATGTTGCACGTAAATCAAAAAATGTATGACTTATTTTTTTAATTTAAATAAAATCATTTGTGCTTTTAAAATTTTTTATATGAACAACTTTATAAATATACTTTCAACCATTTTCACATAAATATTTTTGAAACTAATTATAAACTTTCAAAGCAGAAGCAAAACTTTCTTAGAAAACGTCTTAACCCTTTCGTGACCAGTGTATCATATATAATACATAAACAATTTTACCTTCGTCTGCTTTTTCTGATCAAGAAAGGTTAAAATGGTACGAGACGTCCAAAAACTGGTAAGAAATGTCTTGAGAGTACGAAACGTCTAAAAAGTAGTACACAACGTCTTGGGTACGAAATGACTTAAAACCAGGGCCGGTTGCAAGCCGATTTGACCGATGTTATCAAATGGGGCCCCCTGCTTTGAAGTGCCGGTTTTTTACCCTGGTTTTCTTCCTCTGAAGAATTAAAAGGTTTTTACGGTTAGGTAGGCTCTAGCGACCCGATTCTACGTGGTTAGTAATCAACTGCTATCACTAGACAATAAGTTTGTTTCCCAAATTGGGAGCGTTCTCGTTAGGATAATATCGTTCACTCAGATGTATTTATATATTGTAACATAAATTTTTGTAAAATGATATATATAACAAGGTATAGCTATTTTTTGTAACAAGGGCCAGTAGGCGTTTAGTGGGATGGAAAGTCCAGGTAGACTTGGACTCAGCATTCCGGGCGGGTCACGATATCCGAAAGGATGGGTGCGAACGCCACAAACAACTTAATTAATAATGCTTTGAAGGTGCCCCATGATGAAACTAATTAAAACATACTTGAGGTCTGCGGTTTCACAAGAAAGACTATACATTTTGGCAATGCTTTCTATAGAAAGCTAGATTGCTAAAGCTATTGACTTTGAAAAGATTTTGCTAATAAAAAAGCTAGAAGAGTCTTTTGTAATTGCTAAAAATTTGCGCCTCTTAATTTTAAAAGTAAAACAACAAAAGTATCCATATTGCTTTTAAATTTTTTTATACCAAGAATTAAATGTCTATTTTTTTATTTTGTATGTGTTTTTTATATGAAATATTAACACCGATAAATTTTACTTTGTAGAGTCGGGGCTCTGCTATCAGATTATTCAGTCCAATTCGGTGTTTCTACGAACCGGCAAAAAAGCTGCTTTCATTAAAATGCTATTATATGTACAGAGCGATATGCATAACATACAAAGGTTCATTCACTCTTTATAGCTCTAGTATAAAATTTAATTTGTCTATTGGTTCAGCTAACAAAATCGGTGAGCAAGAAAAAATTTTGCCGATTCTCATTAAACAAAAAAAGCCGATACCAATATCGATACCGATCAAATCTTGCATAGTTTTATTTGTCCATTCCATCTTGTTATGATCTTTATTAACATTTTGTAGTCAAGCAGATTTATCAAATATTTTTCAATATGGCATTAGTTTAGAAATTATTCGCTTTATGTCTGTTTTTGAGATTTAAGTATTTCAGTGCATGGGTATCTAATGTCAAATATATATGTAGTATGTATATCTGTCAAGTGTCTGTTGTTTGTTTGCTGGCGGCGATTGACGATTTCTGTTCTTTAGATATTCGAAGAGTCTTTTCAGTTGCCAAGACAAGTTGTGTTATTTAATTTCATCTTCTGATAAGACTGGAATTAAAACAGGAAATCCTGTTTTCTGAAAACATCCTAACACAGTGTAAGTGTTGATTTCACTCCATGAGCGATCGATCAAATGACAAGCATGAAGAATATTAACAGATTTTCCGAAGGAAGTCGATGTTTGACTCTCCTCTTCTGATAATACTGCGCCTAAAAGACGCTTTCTATAGCGTTTTTTCATAGACGCTATAATTCCTTGATCCAATCGTTGAAAGTTTGATGTAGTATTGGGCGAAAAGTAAATAATCTTTGTATTAGTCAAACGCATTGCGTTGGTTAGATGTGCTGGCGCATTATCTACAAACATCAATATATTACGTTTTGTCGTTGCATTTTTTTCAATATCGCTTAGCTAGTCAGTGAAGATTTCGGAATTAATCCAAGTTCTTTTGTTGCTGTATGTAACAAGTAAAGAGTTAACATTAACGTTGCCAATACATCGAGGTTTCGCTGATTTCCCAATAATTAGGGGTTTCATTTTCTCACTTCAATTCATATTGGTACAAAAAACTGCTGTCAAACGTTCTTTGGACTTTTCCTCATTACTAGTTTTGACTATTAACAGCATACGCTGTGTCAAATAAGGCACGATAGAAGATCCCTGTATGATCCATGTTTAATATTTATCTTTCCATGCCTTCCTTCCAACACATCTGCGCTTTCACCACTGATAGTATGGAAATTTAGATTGTGACGCTTTGTGAAACCTTCTACCCAGCTATTTGAGGCTTTAAATTTAGGTTTATTAAGTTTTTTTAGCATTTTAGCCTGCTCTTGAATCATGTGACCAGATTCTGGAATTTACTGTGCCCGTCTTTTTTGAAACCACTCCCTTATCAGTTAGTTAATATTGCAGTATTCGCTACAAAAAGGCGTTTTAGTGTGAATATGGTTGGTTAGATGCGGGATTCGATAACTCAAGGTCTTGGGTTCGATCCCGCATCAAGCCTGCTTTCCTCATAGTTCGATACAAGCGGCGCAATTGTGCCTTTTCGATGAAAACACCCTATGGTACCATTACCATTACTAACACAGTCTTTTTCTACTTTCGTTACAGTTTGACTCGTACTCTTTTAAAAAATTTTCTCGATAGAGTAAAATTGAACTAGCTTGAGTTTTTCCAATTAGCAATTTGACAACTAATTTTTCTAGAATCTGATGTTTCAATAAGTTCAACTTTTCTTTCATTTCAAAGTTCTCCTCCTTTTTGCTTTTGTGAAGACATTTTGAAGATAAGGCAAAAAATTTAATATAAACTTTATTTTAAGATTATTGATTTTCTATTAAAAAAAAAGTAAAGTGCTAAAGCTATAGACAAGTAAAAATATTGATTAAGAATAGAGAAAAAAACACTTTTAGTGAGTACAGTAGTAATGTCAATCAAATGATACTAATGAAAAAAAGACATTAAAAAGCAGTAGAGAGAGCGAATGTAAAAATAAGTGATTGGGCGCGCCATGATAAACAGAAGGCACAAATAAAGTTTAAAAAAAAAGGCTGAGAAAAGGAAATATTGATAAAACATAATGACACAAATTTGAAAATAGTGATGCTAAAAGTAATAAGGCAGTAATTATTAAATGTAATTTTTCATAGTTAACACGTTAGTAATAAAAAAGATTGTCAAGTGTTATTTGTAAAATAAGTTGCATCACAAGAATCACCTACATAGCTGGTGTCCGTTATATACAGAATTGTATAATATAATTTTCTAAATAGGCAATTTTAAATTTAAAAATGGCCTTATTAACAGGTCTCCGTTTTACATAGGTGTCTATGAAGACAGATTTTACTGTATATATAATTTTTAAGGACGTCAAGTCTCTCTCGTCTACGACATGTGGAACATCCTTTGAAGCTATTGTTGTATCCCCATCTTTTCAAGGCAAGTCTCTTTTGCAAAGACAAAGGTTAGACCACATATATTTTTTAGTTTACTATATTAATTCCCCATTTTCATCTTTTTCATATAATTTCTTGCTCTTCATATCCTTTTTCAAACACGTTATCCATCTAATAACTCACTTCTTTACACTTATTTCTTTATTCTTCAACTTCGCTCCAATATCCCTTTTAGCATCTTCATCTCATTCACCTTCAACATAGCTTGCTTAATCTTTGCAGAAGCCACAATTCTCCACCATACAATAAAACTCGTTCAATAATAATTTATTCATGAACTTTGACTTTCATTCTAAGCGACAAACTTTTATCATTCATTGCTAAGGCATAACATTTTTTCCGAATCATTTTTATCCCCTTTCTCACATATTATTCACATTTTTCTTTTAAATGTTCTTAGCAATTTGATAAACTGTGCTTCTTTATTTCTTCTCAATTCTTATCTATCAGTCTCTTCGTTTTTTCAATGTAACCCTTTTATTATTGTGTATTCATACTTTCCAATACTTCACCATTTTTCCTACAAAAATGTCATCCTAGTGCTGCCAGATTCTTTAACTCATCCCAAAATTTGCTACTTTTTGAAATTCTGTGCTACTAAATAATGTTAATTTTGCGATTATTATTCTTAAAGTTGATAGGATTTTGATGTTTTTTAATCCAAAAACTATTTGATTCATATATTTTTTATTTTCATAACCCGATTTAAAGTTTGAAATATTTCTCATTAGATAGTGTATTTGCCTTTTTTTTAAGTAATTTATAATAAACAATTTTTAGTTACTTTTTAATATATCTTTTGCTACATTCTCAGAAGTTTCTGGCAGCTCTGTGCTAGTCCTATCTTGAAATGATACAAAGTAACTTAAAACTAAACATTGATGCTAACTTTTTTTAGTTTTTAACCAATTTCTGTGTTCATATGATGTCCTTCTTATTATAATTTTGAAACAACCTTTATAATTTTATTTAGTTCTTCGTTTCCCATGCAATTGAATCCACTGATTCTATCCGATATGATGTACGCTTTCTCTATATCCAAAATGATGTTATTTATCATCACAGCCTTTTCGAATATTAGTTGGCTTTTCAAAAATTTAGCGATTCTTATTTTTTATATTCATGAGCTTTCTCAATTAATTTAAAACATTTTTCAATAACTTTATTTCTAAATTATTTTCGCGCAGCCATTTTTGTCTCTCTCTCTCTCTTTCTTCCCATTTTTCTAGGAGCTTTTCCTTTGTCTACATTTTCTTAAAATTCTATATAAAATATTAATCCCTATGCTTTCTCTAGAATCATATGAATTTTTTTCCAAGTCCTTCAAGTAATTTTATGAGACGTGTTAAAAATGGATTATTTTAAGTTTTTTTCGTAGTCAAGATCATAGACTGCTAATATTTATTTTCGAGACTTCTTATAATCGTCAACTTTGTCATTTTCAATGAATATATATTATAAAACTTTGTAGACTTAATTTTTTCTTTGTGAATATATTGTTTTATGGGATTTTATTACAAGTTTTATTTTGATAAATAAAAATTTCGAAGTATGTTGTGATTATCACTTCTTTTCAAATAATTATTTACTTTTTAATCTTTCAGACTTGTGAATCAAGCAATTAAAAGTGAAATTCCTGATATCCATGCTTTTACTCAGAAAACCTACACTCCTTCTGAATGGAAGAATATTTCTATTTAAGAATAAATTATTTTAACTTTATAAAAGAATCGGAATTTTTTTATTTTATTTTATCTTACCAACTTTACATCCGTTCTTTAAACAACTATGTGCTTAAGTGTATATTCGTTTTAGCTCGTCAATTATATAGGTTTACACGATACTTTCATACAAAGTTATGGCAAAATATAACTCATTAAGTTCTCCCTATTTTGTGTTTAAAACTAATTTTATAAAATAGTAGTACGGTCGAAAATCAAATTTTAGAAAATTGGGACTTTAAATCCATTTTTAATATTACTTCTTGGTATGTAGGTAGGTAGGTAGAGATGGCAAAGCACTTTCCTAATTCGTTAATGGATATTTTCTATGAAATAAACATTATTTTTATTTAATATAAAAGAATATTTTGTCCCTTTTTACCTCAAAATAAATGATTTTTTAGATTACTTAATATATATATTATATGTCTCGTAATCTCGGTGCTAGCTAGCGTGTACACCGATCTTGACGGTTGAGGATCAATGGTTTGATCACCAAGGCTACAAACTCTTAAAATAAAAACTTCAAATAAATGTGATTCATTGTCATCAAGCCTAATGCAATCATATTGCCTAACGCCTGAAAGGGGTATGACTTTTTACCGAAATCTTTCAAAATTCATAGAAATCCACCTAAATTCACTGAAATCTAAGGAATTCCTCAATGAATATCTAGGGCAGGGGTGTCCAACTTATAAATAAAAATAACTCTTTCAATTAACTACTCATTTTATGTTTAATTTTCATAAAAATTGTGATAATCAGTAATCAGGATGAAAAAGTTTCTGATAAATATTTTATAAAAAAATTATTGTTATTTTTTTAAATAGGTGCGGCCCGACCGTGTCCAATAACTTTTCTAAATGGCCCGCTGCTTGTTTTCTAGATTGTTTTCTAGGGTGTGCCTTTTTGCCAAAATCTTTCAAAATTCACCAAAACTATTTTCTAAAATCTACTGAAATCTACAGAAATTCTTCAAAATTAGGCAAAATATAGAAGAATTAGATACAAAAAATTATTTTGATCTAACACCCACTATGAGTAGTATATTACTACTCTCAATTCAAATTAAAAATCGTATATATTATAAAACATACATTTTATTATAACTACATTTTCTCATCAATAATAATCTAGGCGTTTCAACATCAACCGTTTATTAAAAAGTATTTTGTTTCAAGATATTAACTACTCCTTGCAACAAAAACTACTGTGATTGCAGAAATCTTTCTTTTTTCTGGATCACCAAAAAACTCAATTTTTGTTTATATCTTGGTATTTAACTCTCTGAATAAATTTTCTAAAAATTGCGCTAAGACATAGTTTTGAGAAAAGTCATCTAATAACTGGCACACGAAATCAAGCAAAATTTCAGACAATTTAGGATGTCCATTGAAAGAAAGAAGCAACATTTTGAATTCAGTTTTTGATTCGCAGGGTATAATAAGTTTAATGATATTGCTACATTTGAATCCTATGCCGATAAATACCTACAAAGTTTTGAAAGTAACAAACTCTTTCAAAATTACTTTAAAGAGCAAATTTTACAAAAACTCCAGCTTTTCTATCTTTTTTTATTTCTTCTCTGATTAAGACAAATAATAGTGTAGAATCATTAAACCATTTGCTCAAACAAACTATGAATTGTAAAACCTTATATGTCTCTTCATTAATTGAAAAAATATATGATGTGTTGTGATATTGAAAGTGCAATCATTGGAAAAGGAGAAATTGAACTTGATGAATTTCAAAAAATTTTATCTAAATCCAGCTAAATTGATAGAGAAAAATGATGAGCAAAAAATAAACCACTTGAAAAGATTCAACATTTTAAAGAAGAATGAGGGTTCTTTGTATATTTTTTCAGAGGATTTTGAAACTCAAATGAAAATTTCTTTTCGAAAAGGCAAAAAACTTTCAAAGAGACGGAAATTTTTAAAATTTTCTCAATAAAATTTTAACTTTTGTGTAAGTTTTTAAAAAAAGTGTACCTTATTATGTTTTAATGCACTAAAAAAGAAAAATGTTGTTTTAAAAAATTAGTTTAATAACAAATATATTTATGCATGTATTTAGCCTTAAAATGGTAATAATTTTATATACATCACAAAATGTTTTAATAAATTTAAAATTCTACCTTATTTTATTTTTTCAATTTCAAAAAAGATTTTTAATTTTGCATACTGATAAGCTTTTAACAATATTACTTCATTTCAAATTTTTTTGTGAAAATGATCTATTATTTTACCTTTTATTAGATATATTTATCAAAGTATTCAAATAATGAATACTTTCACTTTTTTAAATGCCAATTAAGTTTGAAAGTATTTTGGTAGATTTCGTTAGATTTTGGTAAATAGTTGTGGAGGCATTCTGTAAATTTCGATGAATTTTGAAAGATTTCTATCAAATTTGGTGGATTTCTGTAGATTTTTTGTCTATTTCGGTAAAATTTAATGGATTTTCTTGAAGGAATTTTTTAGATTTCCGTGAATTTATGTGGATTTCTATGAATTTTGAAAGATTTTGGTAAATTTCAGTGGATTTCGGTAGATTTTTAGAGGATTTTGGAAAAAGTCATAGCCGGTTCAAAGTATTTTGATATACGACTAGGAATATATCAGTCATAGTTTTAAATGAGAATCTTGTATGATTAATAATTGAACCACAACAATTTCTTATCTATCAAAATTTTTATTTTATAAGAATATTTTTGTTGAAACATCAAAATATAATGTAAATAAGTAAATAAAATATCACAAAATATTTTCCTGAAAAATATTTCATCATTTTGAAAATTTTTCTATAAAAAATGAGGCAAAAAAGAGAGACATAGGATTTGGCTAAAAATTCCACTATTTTACATAATGATGCATAATCTCGATTCTATAAGCATATTAGAGTTGAAATTATTTTTTATTTATTAATTAATACTTGGGCTAAAATTGCAACTCCTCTTTGTCTAACTTTACCCTGATTTTAACGTTATTTAAACTATTAGATTTATAGTTTGCCTTACTCATTATTCACTATAGTTAGAAGCATAGAAAAAGAGAAGATTTTTATAGCTATTTTTTTGTGAATACTTTAGCTTTCCCAACTTATTTTCATTGATTTTTAAGAATAACAATATATGTCGATTTTTCGGGACTTGTCCTGATTTATGTTATTTTGTCCCGCGTCCCGAATGCACAACTAGGAGACACCATTTGTGCCTATTTTAGCCTCCATTGAAAAAAACTAGAATTATGAAATTTTTAGTTTTAAACTTAATTTTCTTATCATATCATTTTTTATAGAAAAAAAAGATATTTATTTAAAAAAAAATCGAAATTACATATGTGAAAATATTAAATATAAGGCACGTAAGTCTAGTAACTACATTTTGATATGGTTTTAAATTTCATTTTTTTATAATAACCCAAAAACGTGTGAATTCAAAACAGAATGAGCCGCTTCAAAGATTTCACACACGATAAATAAATAATAAAATATATTTATTATTATATATGTACAGTACATTGATTAGTTAGTATGTCATGTAAATATAAAAAAAATATACATAACTATGTCAAGATGAAAAAACACATTAATATAATAATATGTAATTCCGACATCCTACAATTATGTATATTATATTACAAGAGTAATCATGAAAAGATTAATTAGTAATCAGTAAAAGTCTATGTATAACTTTTTATATGCTTTATATAGGAACGTATACTCGAATATATACAATATACATTCAATCAAGTGAATATCATGATATTTATTCTCATTTTTTGTATTCCTACATCATTTTTGGTTTTTTTTAATTTTTACTAATCTGTTTTAAAATGCCTAAACGTAAATGTAAATTTCGTGATGAATATTCCAGCGAATGGTCTTTTGTCAAGCGCGCAACAAGCTGTTTTGAAGCCAAATGTGATTTATGTAACTGCACATTTAGTATTGAACATGGTGGACAAAATGACATCAAGAAGCACATTGGATCCGAAAAACACAAATGTTATATATCTTCAACATCAAAAGAGTGCAGTACAATAACAAACTTTTTAATTAAAAAAACACAGATGACGGAAATAAAATAATAGCGGCAGAAATAGTCATGGCTTTCATACTATTCGTCACCACATGCCTTTCAGTTCAAACGACTGTACCAATGTAATTCTACCAATGTTGTTTGCAGACTCCAAAATTGCAACCAAGAACAAAATGCACTGCAATTATCAAAAACGTTTTGGCACCACATTCTATTACCGAAATTGTGAAAAATATAAATAATTCTTCTTTTTTCGGCAATCATAATGCTGAAAAAGTATTTCCTTTGATTGTACAATATTTTTCTCGTGATGTTGTTCTCATGATAAAGTTGCTAAGAGTAAAATGTTTACCGAATGAGACTTCGGACACAATAGCTACATTTTGCAAAGGAAGTCTTGTCGAGTCAGGACTAGATATGAAAAAATGCATAGCTTTTTGTGGAGACAATACTAATACAAATTTTGGTGGATGTTTACGCAAAGGCACAAATAATATGTTGGCAAAACTGAAAGAAAGCATGAATCAATCAATAGAAGGTATTGGATGAGAATCTGGTATGATTAGTAATTGAACACAAGATTTTTATAGCTATTTTTTGTGAATACTTTAGCTTTCCCAACTCACATTGATTTTTCTGCTAAGAATAACGATATATGTCTTGTCTTATGTAATATTTCGTATCACATTTGATATAATTTAAAACATTTATAGATTATTTGGTCACAATATTGTTACCCATCTACAGACAAGTAACCAAGTTTGGATTTTGTCACTTTAGTTCAAGTTTTTAAAACATTAATTTGACAACTGCTTAAAATAAGTAGGAAATTGAAAATTTTAGTGAAAAAAATTAAATGTCAATAAATTTTCGGCCATTCCTTTTTTCTACGCATCAAATATGATAAAAGAAAAGAAAACAAGGAGAAGACAATGACAAACAAATATCTGATAATAGTATATTAGTGTTCTCTGCTTTTATCATATTTTCATTCTATCCTGGTTTTTCTTACTTCTATCGGTATATTTGAAATGAAGAAGAGCAGAGTGGTCGAAAATTTATTGAAATGAAATTTCTTGAATTTAAAGTTGTATTGTTTTCTATTTATTTACCTATTTTAACTTTTGTTCATGACTTCTCAGCAAAATTATTTGTAATGATATCTTCTATTTTACAGTCTATATTTTGGTGAACATTATTAAGTGAGAGGCTGCTAAAAATGATTTGTTTTTATACTGTTCTGCATGCTGGATTTCAAATATTTAGGGCTACTAAATTCACTGTTATGTATGTAGTTACTGGTGAAATAGACAAGATGTTAAACAGCACTTATTGGGAAATATATTAGTAAAGGATAGACTGTAACAAGTGCTTATTTTTTACTTATATACTCTTTTTAAACATCAAATAAGTCGCAGGTTCCTATCCGATTACAACAATTGCTGAATGATCAGTAAAAATTTGTAATTGAATTTGTATAAAAAAATCACTTGGCAAATAAATATCGAGTCAGATTGGAAATTTGAATAAAAAATACCAAGCTTTTGGAATTTAAAATCCTGTGTTTCCGTTTGGATACTGTTCTGAAAATTTGGAAACTTTAATTAGATTTAAAAAATGTATATAACAAATTTGGAGAATAGGGAAAAGTTTTCTCGAACGAAATTTTTGTTTAGAATGAAACGATAAAATATTGTTCAAAATTAGTAACCGTTAGATTTCAATTAATTGTTGAGAAATGAGAAAGTTATTGACATCAAAATATTTGACTCTAAAAATAAGTGTGACAAAAATACATTTGTAAACAGTCGTACTTGAAAGTGTGTAAATGAAAAGGTATCATGAAAGAAATATACATCTTACGTTAACTTTCACAAAATAATTCAAAGATATATTGAATTTTGATAAAATATGCGTTGTAACAATTGTTAACAGGTATTATTAAAATAATTCACGTGATGGATTTAAAAATCTATAAAGAATTCTCGTGTCTGACATTTCTACGCAATCCTCCTATATTTATCACAATCCTTTACAATCGCCTAATTTTTTTTGTAATCTATCAGATTTTTCTCTGTCTTAAGTAATCCTTCTTTAATTTTACTTTTTTGATTTTAACCTAAATTCTAAAATTTAAAATAATTGAATTATAATCTAAAATTTCAATCCCATTCATCATAATCCAACAATCTAAAAAAAATTTTACTTGCAAAAATTTTGGACAAATTTGTTTGCAAATAATTTTACTCGATTGTAAAGGATAACCAAAAAATTTAGGGGCATTATAACAAAATTTAGGAAAATTGGAACAAAATTTATGGGAATTGCGACAAAATTTAGAGCAATTGCAACAAGATTGCGACTGAATATTTGTGATTGCGTAAAAAAACCAGACCCCGAATTCTCTAGGTTCAATTGGCGATGCTATCTTATGTTATAATGAATCGAAGTAATGTAAAGACTAATTGAAATATCATTAATGAATGTATGCTGAAAACCCTAAAAAATAGTACCAATGCTTAATTTAAAGTGAGTAATTGACACATTTTAAAAGGTATGATGCAACATGCATTATTGTAGGTGCTTACGATATAAAAACTCTCATCACACTTGTGTGAAACAAATAAGTAATAACTACTCATACATATGTGGAATTTCTTTTAAAAATCTATAAAATTGCCAAATTTACCGAGTATATGACATTATAAAAAACAATTATTAAAGATGCGTTAAATTTCACTTCTTATATCTGAAGCACATTTGAAGAATAAAATTTTAAAAACTAGACATATCTCAAAAATTATTAAATAAGTTGAAATTAAAATGGTTGTTTAAGTATTTCTCTATCATAATTGTGAATTTCAAATTAGCGATAAAATAAATTCCAAAATTCAGGTTTTTTTGGCATTTAAATTGGATCAAAATATAATACAGTATACTCAGTGAGTCTATTTTCTGCTAACTATAGAAAAGGTAAAAATCTAAATAATTAATAGGATCAATTAGACGTGAATTTATATAATGAGATCCTTTTTGTGTTCAAAATCCTAAAATTGCACAAAAAAATCAATATTAACCCTAGCAATATCTACCCTTATAATATAAACGAAGTTTAATTTTTGAATAAAGATATTTTTTTACCAACTAAAATGTAAAAATATTTTAAACAGTATTAAACACTGCATAAAAGCAAAAGAATATTATAAACTATTAAATATAAACATTTGGAAAACGCTTGGGTAAGTATAGTTTAGAAGGTGAAAACTTTGTAATAAGTTTCATGTCAAAAGAAGAATGTGCTTTTTTATTCGAACAAATAAAAAGCGTAATATTATAATATATATTTTTTTCAAAACCTCAATATGTTGGAGAAGGAAAATAACCAGTAGTGGGATACAGCCGGTTCGTTAGAACCATCTCACGGAATTTTGTGAGTTCGGCGAACAGTAAAATATTTTTTTTATCTAATAGTACAGAACGTACAGTAAAATAAGCTTGTTTAACCATTATTTTAAAATTTTATTGGGAAATTGATCAGTTTATTTGTTGACAAATTTGACTTTTTTGTAACAGAACCGGCTGACAAAAAATTTCAATCTCACTACTGGAAATAACCCCATATAATTTTAGTTCCTATCTTCCGAAACCTTAAAAAGATGAAATTTGTACAACATCCCTCACTATATCGATTACATTTTATTACCATATACCAAAAATTAATTTAATTTGATACTTTTTAAAAATAGTGTTTGCTACATGCATGCTTTGGTATAATAAATTTGGCAAAACTATGGTGGAAAACCCATTGTGTTTAGATTTTTAAATTTCCATTTTTGAACCTTTAAGATTTGAAAATATATTACAGAATAGGAATTAGGATAGTCTATATATTACACTATCTTGTAATACATATATATATATTATGCGTATTGTGTATTTTCAATTTTAATATTTTTATAAATATTTAACACTTTTACACGAATTTGCAAAAAGTAAATAAACAAAAATATTGTAATGAAAGATGAATAGTAGCCTTATTTCAGTGTTTCTATTTTATTAAAACAGAAGGATAGATGGAATATAATAGCCTAATTTTAATAATGCTAAAATATAAAGACTAAAACAAACAAGTATAAAAATGATAAAAATGATTTATTGAAAACATAAAGCCACTAATAGAAAATCTAGTAGTTCCATCCTGTCCCCACTACCACCCTTCCTAAAAACAGTGCATCTTTGTTTTTTCAGTCTTTTAACGCATGCCATGGCACAGTTTTATATATCAAAATGCTTGTCAATCCTTCAACCTACTTTTGTGTAGCGCCTATAGTATAGTAGGATAATCCTCCGGTTAAAAGGGGCTCGAATCCAAACTTCACAACCAACTCCACGTATATTAAACAAAAGAGTGTAGCCAAATTAAATTATTAATACTCATAATTTATTTTTTTTCTAATATTATTTTTCTAAAGTTTTTGTAAACATTGATTTTCTATCTGTGGGCTCGGGTTTTATTTTAATACATTGTAAATATTGATTTATATACCCGATTTGTATTTGATAATTTTATTGATTTGTTATTGGGTAATTTTATCACTTTTGTGAATCGAAAAGCTGGACATCTAGCCAACTTTAAGCTCATTTTTTACATTAAATAAGGTTTTGGCAATATTTTAGAAACTTTTTATTTTTTTAGCTTTTCATACTTATTTGATTCAATAGTAATTTGAAAAAATATTTTCTAATTTTTAAATTTACAATGGCAAAAGATAGAATTGCTGCTCTAAAAGCTGTAAGTAATATATAGAATGTTTAATATACCTGTATCCGTTTTAATATATGTAGTTACAATAAAATATTCAGAGCCCATTTAATATCAAAATTTGATAGTTTAAACCTATTAAATATTTTTATTAAATTTTAGCTAGTAAGTTTTAGTTTAAGTAAGTTAATTATATATATATAAAGTGTGAGAAATAAAGTTACAGAGGTAAAAGAAAAAAATTGGTGCAGAAATTATAAAGTTTCTTCTGAGTTTCTGATCCCACAGGAAGATGGTCTTCATTAGATGGTAATTTTAGCTAGGAATCCTTCAAGTATTTTTAATACCATAAAAAGTAGATTTGATAAGTAGTGTACAAATTTATTTCCTGCCAATACTTTTAAGTTCATGTAAACGTACTAAGACGTTCATTTACAAAATATTTTTTATAAATAAAACAAAAGCCACATATACAAATATATTTATGTGTGAGGTATTATTTAGGGAATAGCTCTTACGTTTTGAAAACTTTTTATTAAATTAAAATCTAAATATCGTATTGGTAAACTTGGAGCATATTATTTCATCAATACTTCACATATTTTAATTTTTATGATATTTATATTTTATAATTTTTTATATAATTTTGCTTTTTCAACTACCTATCTTATCTTAAATATTTTTATTTTTTATCTTATATTTATATTTAGGCTTTTTGCCAATATTCCTAAGAGTATAATGTGTTTGATAAATATTTTTACCAGACATTTCGTGAAATCTAAAACTATTAAGAAATTTCGGAAATAGCTCTTTAATTTAGGAAACACTAAAATCCTTGCTGATCCTAGGAATTTTATGTACCGCATTTACACGCATATAAGACAAGTTGTAAATATGTAGCGAAATTATGGAATTTAGTCTGATCGGTAGATAAAGGAAATTTCTGAAGTTTTTCCTAAAAAACAAAATTTCGACTTATAAAAAAATACAAAATGCATCATTTTGATTAATTGAATGGATATGCAAGCTCATCAAAATTCTAAGAGTTTATCGAAACCTGCAAATTCTTTGTTATCTGATTCTAGGAACCTTTGTCTTGTTTGTGTTTTTATTATCATATCGCTGTTTGATCATCGTTGTTTAGAGTTGGTTCAAATACATTTGTATTGGTATTGTGTAAAATATAATCATATGACGATGACGTATATTTTACTCCAATCACAGCAACTCGCCATTCTTTTCCTCCAGTTGGTAGTTGAAGATCAGTTGATGACCATATTTTATCTCCCAAAAATTTTATTTCAATAGAGACATTTTTCTTCTGAATTTACTATGACGTATCATATCATACATGGCAGGATAAAATTCACTTCGCTTGGTTAAGCTGAGCTATAACTATTGTGTATATCAAAATGGTTGAAATGTTAAATATATGTGTCAATTTTATACACTGAGCTATAACATTTGTATAAGCTTTTTTAAGTTTATGAAAAAAGTGTTTGCAATTGTATTTTCAAATTAATAAATGCATTTCGTATTCTTGTCTCTAGTGATAGAAGTATTTTTATTGTATTTTGTAAATTTGGTAGCGAGGGTATTTGTATTTGGGACTCGAAAATAAGTATTTGATCCAAGCCGGAATTATATGAGAAATTGAATTTTCTATGACAAGAATATCATCACAATGTTGAAAAAATAAATCTCTCATTTTTATCACGTGCTAAAATACTAAACACTTGTTCTTTTTCAAGGAAATACATATTAAACTCTTTTTTACCCTTTAAGGCCCTGGTTTTTGAAAACTAATCGTCGGCTTCTTTTTCATTCGCTTTTTATGTAACATAAAGCAGAGGATTTTCATTTTTTGAACCTCTAGTTTCCCATTGGACTCGAGAGTGCTAAATGTGAACGCTACGCAAGATTTCCTTCCAAAAGTGCAGTCTCCGATTTTTAAGCTCACACTTTTCGTTTTCTTTTGAATAGGGAACATAATCCGTTCTGCTTTGCAAATATTGAGCAAATCGCTCCTGAAAAACATCTGTATTCGCGCATCTCTTATATAAATAATCAAAGCAATGCTTTTGATAAAAGTAAATGTTATCTCAATATTTAAAGCTCTTTCTGAAATTCTTGTGTAAATAAACGAGTAAAAAACATAATATATCTATATATATATATATATATATATTGCCTTCTTCACTCATTTTATCGCGACAACCCGAAATCCTGCGTGCGAGAGAGGCTTGTTGTAAAAATTCAACAATATTGCCTTCACTTTTCTTGATTTTATAGTAATGCAATCAAATGATATCACCTAGTGTGGAGTATGTGTAAATCGGGGATGTACATTAGAGTTATGACTAAAAAATTTTTTCACAATTTTTGCTCTCTGCTATAACATTAGATGAACTTTTACCTAAAATATATTTTTTCAAGTATTATTTCTTTAGTTGATGAAAAAACCTCCCGCGCCTCATGTTACATTACGTTTTCGTGTAGATGGTCCACAAGATACAAGAAATATATGTAATGACAGTGATATAAATAGCAATAAACAAAAATGAAGATATAAATATAACGTTTATGGTTTGTTTTTTTTCAAATATTATAAATAAAACATCTGGCTCAGAGCTATTGATAAAAATTGTTTTCATAAGTTTTTATTATAAAAGTTTAGGAACATACATCTGTGTAAATTTTTGCATCATTCTTATAAAATATTCTAATTTTTTTAGTTTTAAAAATTATTTTACGTCATATTAAAAATGTCGTCTCAAACTAAAATGTCAAAATTTGCTGTGAAAATGAACGGAAAAAAACTGGACAAAAAATTTAAAAGCAAATACTAAGCGTCGTCCTTGTATACCAGAACTGAAAGATAATATAAGTGAAACATTATGCAGAATGTCTTCAAACAAGGATATAGTTGGAAGGTTCTTGGGACTTTATGATGAAATAAAAGGCTAAAAAAAGTTGTTTTTAGATGTTTTAATCAAAAGTTCATTCGTTAGTTTCTTAGGACTTTATGATGAAATAAAAGGACGTCATGACCGAATAAAAAAAATTTCTTTAGAAGTATTGAAGCTTTGGGAAAAGTTAAATTTTCCTGTTCTTTCCGAACAACAAGTGTCTGCAAAAATCAACAAACTTATTACCTCCTTTGAGAAATATAAAAAAAAGACCCTCAAAAGAATATGAAGACTATCTTTCTTTTCTTTTTGTATTACAAAAGCAAACAGTGATTGGCTCTGTAGTCAAGACAAAGAACTCTATAAAAAACAAATCAAATCAGTGGGAAAAGTAGGATATACAACCTGCAAAATAGCAGCAGTCTCTTCAATTCATCCATCAAAACGAATTAAGAGTACCTTTTCACCAGTCACAACAATTCAAAACGCTGCATTGGATTCAAGTGATAGTCAGGAACAAAGTAGCAACGATGAATACATTTCCGACAATCTCCAGGAAGAGTTTTTTACAAAAAAAAAGACGTCACTCGACATCTTCTGTGGCCAAACTTGTGTCGCAACACTCTCTTTCTACCCGAAAGTGTTCAAATATACTAAAAAGTCTTTCTAAGGAGGGTTTCAGTGTACCAACACCTTCTCAATCTGGGGTCTGGCGTAAAACAATAATCAATGGAAAAATAATTAAAAATCGTCACATGGATCTAATTTCTGAAGAAAAATTTTGTTTGCATTTTGATGGCAAAAAAATTGAAAAGAAAGAATATCAAGTTGTTTGCCTTACTAATAGCAAACGAGAACTACGTCTTGCTATTTTAATTTGTTCAAGTGGAAGATCTCAAGATATTTTTGAATCACTTTATAATCTTATTTGTGAGTACAATGCATGGAGCAGTATTCAGATGATTATTTCCGACACCACTGCAGTAAATATGGGATGTAAAAATGGTGTTGTCTTCAAGCTCCAAAAAACCTTTGTAGAGAAAGGATTCAACAAGCCTCAATATATTGGCTGCCAGCATCACATTCTTGATCTTGTTTTACGGCATCTTTTAAACTTTTTTTTCCTACTCAGTCACAGTCACCTGATATAAACTACGAGTTTATCGATAAGATTTTAAAAGACTACGATCAACTGAATAATAAATATGCGGGTAGAGAAATGATTCCAAAGTTTGAAAAAATTTGTTGGAGAGATGACTTTAAGTTTCTCTTTGAGCTTTGCCAAGCCTACAAATTTTATAAAACAAATAAAAAATGGCCGTTTATTAAATGGTGCAAACTATCACCTATTCATGCCGCACGATGGAATTCACGAGCTATTTTTGCACTTATTGCATTTTTCTTCTTCCTAACTGGCGAACACAGTTAACTCTAGTTTGTGATTTTATTTCAACTACATCGTCACGGATTTGGTTTTCTAGCCAACACTATACAAAAACTGATTATGAAGATCTTTTGTCAGCAGTAAACAAAACTAATTGTCTTAAAGCTGCAAAGTGCTTGCGTACTCACTGGAAAAGAGATTCATCTTATCTTGAAGTTTCACGGTCAAACATGGTAGCGGAACGAGCTGTAAAAGTGATGGAAGAACTTTTTTCAACCTGCAAAAAAGACAAATACCTTAACACTAAATTTATTAATACAAATACACAGATCTAAGGGATAGTTTTATCATTCTATATCATATGTAAATAAGTTTCTGTAATCCATCCACTCATAATACATAATAAATTATGATTTTAATAAAGAATGTATGATACCCTACGTATTATATCGTAAAAAAAACAAAAATGATCTAGGCGCGGAACATTTTTTTAGAAATTAGACTAAAAAAAGTTGTTTTTAGATGTTTTAATCAAAAGTTCATTCGTTAGTACATCAGGGTAAGAAATTAAAAATTTGTCATAACCCTAATGTACATTGTCGAAATTATTAAGAGGAGAGTGGGAAATCTTTTTATTAAATTGTATTTGCTCCAAGCATTTTTTATGCCTGTATTCATTTTTCATATTTTATGTCGAAATTTGTTTTAAATACGAACTTTTTTGAGGAGATTTATTATTTTTAATATTTTATTCATAATTTTCAAAAATTATATTTGTACTGTTCAAAATTTTTGGGCAGGGTTATGACCGCGTGATCTTGTCAGGCCTCGGGAGTCGGATTCTGAAGTCTGTGGAGTCGGAGATTTTAAAGGGTCTGAGTAAAAGTCGGTATCTAATAAAATTTAGGAGTCCCATTCCCTTATTTTCAAGGATTGAAGGATAATTTTTTTAATAATTTTAAATAAAGGATAAAGAGCGTAGCAAGATTTTCATTCTATTCCCTGCTTCATTTCAAGGACAATTTTAAGTAGTGAACTAAAATGATATAGCTTTCATTGAATATAATCATAGCATATTTTTTTAAAAATCGATACATTGCACCCTTGGTTACGAACATAACGTTGTTCTACGATTGAATTTTCACTGAGCCTAGCGCAACCGTTGCTCGAATCAAATACCTAAAAATTAGGCCGTATACAATTCTTTATAATGTTTTTTTTCTTCTTTATTTTCTATCTCGCAAAAATCATCATTTATCTATATGTTAATAATAAAATATTACATATTATATTCACTGTTATAATTAAAATGGAAACATTTTCGTTCATAAATGTTTCTGATCACTGCAAACTTTTGTAGAAAATCATGTATGAATGCAGTGGCGTATCCAGAAATTTTTTATTTGGGGGGGGGGGGGGGGGGGGGGTGGGGCTATGCACAAGTTGAAAAAAAAACAATTTTATTATATCTAGTAAAAATTTTTATTTTCAACGTTCAATAGGATACGCCCCTGGAATGATAAGAGGAAAATGAATTGAACTTTTTATGTTCTCGATGGGACTCGAACCTCTTGTCGCATATCTTAAATGTCCTTCTTCAATTATGTCTTCTTATTTAATGCAGCAATTTCTAATTTCTCATGTATTCGATCATCACCAACGTTATTTTATTTATCCAAAGAGGTGATTATTCAGCCGTGCACTAAGCATGGAATTCCTGGATTAGCAAGAGGGTGTGTGGATATATACATATATTCAGAACATGAGATTTTCTCATTTTGCACCGTCTTTTTAATGCGCTCTATTTTCGTTGAACAACCCATACATTTCATTTCAAGCCTGTGGGTTATTGTTTTCTTGTTAAAAGGCGTGTGATCTCTTTTGTTAGTTATTATTCGTGTGTCGTGACATGGTATTGATTTTTTGGAAGCGATAAAAATGGGGCAATCTTCTTTTCCCTAAATTGAGAAGGCATTATTTCTGTTGTCATAGAAAAATGTTTTCCATGCGAGCGAATAAACAAAGAGTACTTTAAAATCCATTATACCCTCGTCATCAACTTCAACATCATCATCATTATTATCATCATCATCAAAGTGGGCCAGAGTATGCTGTGGGGAAGAATCACAGCCTGTTAATGGATACATGTGAGTTCTGAGAAGATGCTGCCTATATTAATTTAATTACTACATTTGATAGTGAATCTTGTCATCATAACATTTTGATGAAGAAGTCAAGATAACGATATCCTTTTTGTTTGGAAGCAAAGGTTTACTCATTTTTCCAAGTGAGAAGATATATGTGGATGTAAATGAGGCGTCTCGTGTATACGCCCTGATATGCGCAAAGATTAAGCACACGATGGGTGCAGCATGTTTTCCAAGAAGAATTTGAATATTTTAGATGGGTTGGCTGCATTTGCATATTTATCTTGATAAGTGGATCTAATGTTGAAGTTGTTCCTTCTCATCCATCATTAATGCCATATACCTCTAAGAAATGCGTTCGGCAAAGCCTACTCACTTCTCAACTTATGAGTTTTTGTAAAAAAAAAATTTTAAAGTCAAGTATTTCTTTTCATCGGAACAACCCGAAATCTCAAAACTTTTTGAAACTTTAATTTTTTCCAACAACTACAAATTAATGCAATGTATTTAAATGTTTTTAACGATTCAAAATAAAGAATCATTCAAAAAAAAAGATGGAAAATAAAATACTAAACCTTTCTTGCTGTTTTGTGGTAAAGGGTCTAAAAAACAATGATCACAACACTATTGTCTCAAGATTACAATAATGTTCTCTATGATATACAGTGGCGTAGCCAGAGGGAGGGGGGGGGGGGGGCAAGGGGGGCCCCCCCCCCCCCCCCCCAAATACCTTTTCTGCCCCCCCCCCCCTAAATAATTTTATTTCCAATATGCTTGCCCCCCTAAATTCCTTGCATGCCCCTCAACTTCCATTTTTTGGCTACGCCACTGATGATATAGCTTACTGTAGTTAATCCCTTAATCTATATCCATAAATTGATGCCATTTTTTTTCAAAATAAAATTCTAGCATGTTAGTGATAATTTTTTCTAATAAGTTTTCTAAATTTTGTTTCGTTTTTTATTGTTTATATCAAAGCTTCAAAAAAGGATTGGGACCAAATTTGTCTAGGAATCTACCTTGTGATCTTTATTTATGTTAATTCCCACCAAAAAAAATATTTTCAGCCAATTTGCGCGATCCTGCTTTGAATGATGCTTCATGGTTGCGGGAACACATTGAGATATTTCAATGTTTTTAGGCTTT
Organism: Nectonema munidae; assembly: GCA_030549495.1. Classification (NCBI taxonomy): domain Eukaryota; kingdom Metazoa; phylum Nematomorpha; class Nectonematoida; family Nectonematidae; genus Nectonema; species Nectonema munidae. Next base: position 107,364 of record JAUIRK010000994.1, read on the forward strand.
GGAGCTGGAGTCGGAGCTGGAGCCTATTAAAAATATGTCTCCTATGTCTGGCTCTAGACAACTTAAATACATAGTTGTTTCAGAAGGATATATAGTCATAATCTGATCTATTTGTATTTTTCCTATAATTTATTCAAAATGAAATTAGATGAGAATATAAATATTTGCATTAAAAAATCGTATTCAAGTTTTTAATCTTTTTTTTGAATATTTTATCTTTCAATTTATTATTGATTATAAAATACTCACTGACAAGTGTAAGGGTAAGTTGGTAGGGTATCATAGGTGTCTTGATGAAGCCCTAATGCACTCCAATGCCTAGGTATAAACAAACTGCCATCTCAAAAAAACAAATGAAAGATTTTTAGTTTCTGATCCAACTCTTCAATCAACTAGTCCAAATCAGTCTACTTATTGAAAAGTGTAAAGTTATTTTATAAGATGTATTCAATATTATTATAATACCTAATTCAATTTTTTAAATATTTAAATTTCTTAATTATTCTAAAATAATATATATTACTTTTCACTTTTTATATGTTCGAAAATGGCGGTTTTTAAATCGGAATATATCAAACTTTAATTAGTAGACTTATGCTTTTATCAGAGATAAAAAGCAATGACTTTATCATAAATTATTTATATAAATAAAATAAACACTAATAAAAATAGTGAATATACAAAGTATATAAATAAGTAAAATGAGTGTATGGTGTGAGTGAGTAGTTATGACATTTACATGAAATGAAGACTTTTTCTAGTAGAACATATACAACAGATGTAAGAGATTGCTAGGGAAAATTTTCAGTGTTGTGAAACTTTCCTTGAACATATAGTAAGTAATGCTAGTAGTAGTTTTCACTACTTCTCTTTCTATATATCATATGCAAAAACTAACACACGTCACAACACACTGCATTACATTCAATACATGACCTAGAATTGTAACATATTTTACGTAGATATGTACATAGATCTCTTTTCTGCATCTCTAATATTTCAATATACTTTTCTTATAATACGTTAGTTAAATGGGTTTCTCTGTCAATATATATATAATATAAAGCTTCTAATATTCGGCATATGTTCTCACTTATGAACGTTACGCTCGTGTAAAATCATAAGCATATAAAAATATAATAAAATTAAAGTGTAGATCATCAATTGTAAGCAGATACTAAGACGATTATATAGTTATATAATCTAGTGTTCTAGATATCATATACGTAGTATAGCTACAATCATTTTTTATGACAATTTTTTTCTGGCTCCGAATCCCTGTTTTAACTATTTAGAATAAAAAAATATAAAAGACATTTTCCATTCTGAATAGTTAAAAATAATGAAATACCTCCGAATTATTTTTTTATTTGTTTTAAAAAATCAAGATTTTGGTTTAATTCGTCAAAAGTCACCCCCATTTGTTCGCATGAACGATATGAGTACGATTTCAGAAGGTATTACTTTCGCGCGCTGCAAATGTCCTACTATAACCAACATGTTTGAGCTTTTATTTTTTTACTGATAAATGGTATGAAGCTTCTTGTTCGAGTGAGAACTCAAGCTACGTGTCCTGACATATCTCTGCTAACTTGTTTTCTTTTTGTTTCAGACTCTGAGTGATGAAGATTTAGCGACCGACGATGTTAATATCGAAATTGAAGGAAACTCCTTCATGGAAGACTTTGTGGAACAAGTGATGTATTTTTATATATACTGTGCACCATCGTTATTTCGAACTTCAATAATCCGAATCCTTCATGGACTGAACAATTTTTTAAACTTCTACTAATTTTTCTATTCCGACTAAGAAGATAAAAGACCTAATCGGAAAATTTTTCCAAAAAGTAATTTTGTTTAGACAATGTTGCTGAGATGTCACGAATAAAAGTTAGAAGAGGTAAATAAGAAGAAAATAGTAAAACTTTTATTCAAATAAATTCCTTGACAATAAATTTTCAACCACTCTGGTCTTCTTTCGATCAAATATACCGATACTGGAGCAGCGGATTGAGAAAGAGGAAGCGGGATGCAAATCAGGAATAGTTTGGATTCAAGTGGAAGGAACTTTCCATCAAACTATTCCCTCTTTCCAAAATCTATTGTCAAAGAATTTATTTAGATAAAAGCTTCTAACTTTTTTCTATCTATTTATATTTGTTTTTATTATAAAAATATGCAATTTTTCTAATAGTTACAAAAAATATTTATTTTTTGTTTTTAAATATGGAGAAATAGGAATGATATAATGTAATGATATTTTTGTATAATTTTGAATAAAGTTTAATATTCGTATGTGCTTAAATAAATTCTACTTTTTTGTGTTCAAATATTTTTATAGATCCAGTGTTAGATATAAATTAAAAAAGATACCATTTAATTTAAGCTTAATAATCCCGTTTTTTGCACTTTACTGACAAATTTTGAGAAAATTTTCAATGAATTTCTGAAGATTGACTCTATTTGAACTTAATAATAATAATAAGGATTTTTTCTTAAAAGTTTAACTATTCTAAAACTCATTTTCATCTTGAACAGGTCAAGGAAATCCTGGAAAATATAGAGAAGGTTTCAAACTTGGTTGAAGAAGTAAAAAAGAAGCACAGTGCAATTCTTTCCGCACCCCAGCCGGATGAAAAAACGAAGCAAGAGTTGGAAGCCGCGATGTCAGAAATCAAAAAATTAGCCAACAAAGTATCACTCTTTTCTCTCATCGTTTTTTGCATGAATTCATTTTTCAAATTCGATTCTTTTGACGTATAAATTCATTCGCTTTATTGCGTGTTCTTTACTCACGTACTTCTTTGAAAAGTTATATTTTTGCGACGATTGAAATATAGATTCCAATGCAAGCTAAAGAATATCACTCTGTTGACCAAACAATACTCTCACGTTTTCAAAATTAAAGTATTCATAAATTTTAAGTGTCAAGCATAAGATCTAAGTATAAACACGTACCCTGCAAAATATGATAAAACTCTTTTTTGACAACTTTAACACTTTGGCTTTGAAATAAATATTAAGAATATTAAAATTAATTAGAAGAATATTAAGTGGATATTGATGACAACATTTCTCAGACAGTTTGAGATAATTTGCTTTACATACAATCTTTGAGTTTTGCCGGGCATATAAGTCAACGATTTGAAGAGAATGTTCTTCCAAACAGCGTATTCACCGTAGCCTTTCGATTTTAAAACAATTTTTGGAGGAAATTCACACGAAATTCTTTTCTGAAAAAAGGTAGAAATTGAAGAAAACATTAATCGCTGTTGATAAGTGGCAAAGATATTTTTACTAAAACAATTTAAAAAATTTACTTTGAGTTTTATTTCAATACCAATATTTAGTTATGTATTTGATGAGGAATATAAAATATGCTATAGCCTGAGCCTAGTCTAGAGATTTTGAAGACAGTCCGTAGACATGCCTTTAATACTTTATGGAAGATGCGGTCCGAAGGCCCAATGGGGCATATAAAAGGTTTTTATTTTGGAATTTAGGGAATATTTTAAAATAATTTTTTGCATTTTTTAAAAAATCTCGTATTACACCAATTCTGCCAACTTTTCGAACGTTTTTAATATTTTAGAATTAGCAGGTAAAGTAAATTTTGGCGCACTTTTCGCGAACCGCACTCACTGTTTGTACACTCGTTGATTGATTTGAGAATCTTGTTCATTTTATTTCAGGTTAGAGCCAAGTTAAAGATAATTGAGCAAGGCATGGAGAGTGAAGCGAAAAATAACCGAGTGTCTGCCGAACTAAGAATTCGTAAAACACAACATTCCACACTTTCTCGAAAATTTGTAGAAGTCATGACAGACTACAACAACACACAAACAGACTATCGAGAGAGGTGTAAAGCGAGAATCCAGAGACAGCTGGAAATAAGTAATGCTTTATTTGCTCTCTTTCTTGTGCACGAGTGTTTGTGTTTGTTTTAGCGGGCAGAGCTACCACGAGCGAGGAGCTGGAAGACATGATCGAGTCGGGCAATCCGGCGATCTTCACACAGGGGATCATGATGGAAACGCAGCAGGCGAAACAGAGTCTGGCGGACATCGAGGCGCGCCACAACGACATTCTGAAGTTGGAGGCGAGCATTCGCGAACTGCACGACATGTTCATGGATATGGCGATGCTCGTTGAGAGCCAGGTATTTCTCCTCTCTTTCTCTTTCTGCTGTGGGCGTGGCAGCTGTCCCATTCATTTTCAACGGCATAGTAAGCGCGTATCAGTAGCGGATTCAGAATCACGTGCCCGACCAAATTCTTCATCATATCAGTGTATAATATAACTCTATATGGCCCAATGTGAGATTATGTCACATTAAATAAAATCATCTGTTCAGGGTTGTGGGCTTCGAATGCACTAATTTATAATTTTTCGACTCTGTCTCCATCTATTTGTAATTTTTGAGACTTCAACTTCATTTATGTAAAATTTTTTAACATTAATGACTCCACCCATATATAATTTTGCGACTCTGACTTTAAAAAATTTTAATTAAGCAAAATCAACTTTTCTGTTTCAAATATTATAAATCTCGAAAAAGTGTGATGACATGTGCCATATTTCAAGGTCGTTTGTGAATGTTAATTTCATTCAAAGATTTCTTAAATTTTAGACATTTCTACTTTGTGTTGCAAGCCGAGAGTTTGATCTATTTTCTTCAACATAATTTATCCAAATGTTCTATTGGTTTGTTTTGTAGTTTTGTGTCTTTTTTGCATTCTCCTCAAAAAATTTCAATGCCGATAACCTTAGAAAAAACAATACGATTCATAAGCTGAATTTTTCCTATTTTTTTCCAAAGGTAAGTGGTTTAAAAAATTTTTCCTAAAAACTTTCTACACATAAACTGAGTTTTACTCCTTTACAAACTAATTTTAACGTATAATAAAAAAGTTCATTCTTTAATTTTATTGAATTTTTCAGCCCTTTTTCTATGAGTTCCAAAAATACAAGGCTTGGATTAAAATGATAAACCTTTTTATGTCGCACACTAAACAGAGTGTCTGTGAATTTATTTTTTAATCTAACATATATGAATATAACTATTTCGGAGTCAGAGTTGCAATAATTATTACGACTCCTTCTCGAAAGGATTCGAGAAGAAATTCTCGTTATGCTGTTTATTTCTGAAAACCCTCCCCCCAGATAATTTTCTGAATACATCACCATCACTGAAACAAATTTTTCTTAGCCTTCTTATTTTACACTCATCCAAATTTTTGATCTTCATCCCTTGTAAAGGGTTAGTCAAATTATTTATTTATTCCACAACACACATTTCATGAAAAACCTTTAAAGTTAATTGGACTCGCCTAATTTCGCCACCTTCCGTTTTATTTAAGGGCGAAATGGTGAACAGTATTGAGTACAACGTAGAGCACGCAGTCGACTACATCGAAACAGCGAAGATGGATACGAAAAAAGCCGTCAAATACCAGTCCAAAGCCCGAAAGGTAAGGCATGTCTCTTCGTGACACCCCAAACTTCCTCATCCCCATTCCCAAACAATTTTTTTGATTGATATATCGTTTTATTAACTCGTTTCATCCGACTCTAACTTTTAAGTAGAGAGAGACAGATATGATTTGTCCAATTTAAAGTAGTGTTATATGAAATATAAAAGAAAAAGAACAAAGAAGAGGAGAATTGTGATGTGGAAACGGTGTGCCGAAAAGAGTTGCAAATGAGTATGGATAATTTGTTTGGAATTGATGCTTCACTAGTAACAACTGATCTTGATCAGGCTTCAACTGTTGAAGATTTGGAGCGCCGGCTTGAACGCAACCAAGAAGATGGTGAAATCAGTGAAGAAGAAGAATTAAAAAATAGTTCACGTGAACTTGAGCACAATGTCAGTACGAGTATTTCTGACATACAAGCATTTGGCTTCACTAAAATACCAGAGAAATGCATGGAAGTAAATGATGCAGTGGAGCAAGAATCGCAGCGCCGAAGAAAACAAAAAGCCAAACCGACAAAGATCTTTGATTATATTATTTAAAAAAAGGATGATGTGAGCTTTTATCAAAACCGACACCACGTTTTTTAGAGCCAACAGCACCTAAAAGCTCTTCGGATTTATATATTTGTGTTTTTATCATATCTCACCTTTCGTTTGCCATTTTTTTGCTGTTTAGTTTTTTTAACGCATTGTTCCTTCTATACTTAATAGAACTTTTTAAACGCCAAATTAACGTGTATATTGCGACCACTTGTCAATAGTGGCCGCTGTAGACAGGTTTGACTGCAAAAAAGTAGTTGAAAGTTAGTATTTTCTTTATCATCGTTCAAAATATAGAAATTGATCAGATAATTTTAAACCATCTATTTTCATATTAAATCATTTAAAGATAAATTCCATAGGAAATCTTGACATTATTTTTATCCGTATCACCCAATCCTACCATTGAACTTTGTATTAAGCAATAAAACTGAATAACCTAATTAAGAGTAATTATCAAATTACTGCCCAAGCAGACATAAAAGCAACATTTATGGGATTACCGCCTCCGGATCCATGTTTGAAAACGACTCAAGCTTTGTCTCCGAAACCCTGCTTCGGAGCCCACGATTTATCTTGATCTCCAATTTTACAATCAAAATAATAAAAATAAAACAAAAATTATTTGAAATCATTATTGTAAACTCTTTTTTTGAAGTTTGCCCATTTTCAATAAGAAAATATTTTCTAAAAACTAATAAAAATCAAAAGATTCTTTCTAAATAATGCTTAATCTAAAAATTTTATTCTTATATAAATAATTTCAACTTTAAAAATTTGGAATAAGCACACTTTAATAAACTTGATTTTTTGTGTTAATTAGTGTTGAGGCGAACACAGAAGAAAGATAGTTATCACGAAATAAAGCATATTTGGAATAAAAAACAAAACTTGAGTGAAATATTGTGATTGAAAAGTTGTAATCTATGTTCAAAGAATAACTTTAAAACATAATTCTTCTTTTTAAATACAATTTAAAAGATAATACTTTTTTATTACACTAATCCAATTTAAAAGCTAAAATAATATAGCGATACTTCAGTTTTCGACCATAATTCGTTTATACAAAGTGTTCGAAAACCTATTTGGTCGAATACTGAATCATTTATTTCGATAAGAAATCATGTAAAAGCAAATTAATCCTACATCTTAATGACACTTTGTTTGTATATTTCACGAATATTTAAACAAAATAAATACTATTTTTCTTTATTACTATTCTTTATTAAATTATTCTTTAATAAATATGCGTTCGTCACGTGTTTGGCATTTGATCGAGGACTGAAACAATTTCAGCTAGATTTTTTTGTTCGAAAACCGAATTGCACGAGTTCCGAGTTGTTTGAAAACCGAAGTACCATTACACCAATTTAAAATATAATACTTCTTTTCATTGATTTTATATAGATTTTTGCTTTAGAACAATTAATCCTTTAGGTGCTTTGGGACAAAATTTTTACTACAAAAACATTTAGATGCACAAAATCATTTTATAACACAAAAATCTTTACCTGTGCATTATATCTTATTTCCATTTTAAGATTTAAAAAAATTACCCCAAACACTCGTAGATAATTCGCATCCCAATTATTATAAGCTATTATTTTCAGGAAGATACATAATGCTGGATAATCCACACTGTAACTCCAGAAACATTGAGTTTCATCCTCTAACAAGAGGTAAATAGAAGGAATAAAAATGGAGAAATAGCTTGCAAGGGATTCTCTATCTATATGCTGCTGGGTGGTATATTAAATGCGTTTTGCCTATTTTCGTTTCCTACACTTTTCTATTTCCACTTTTTTTTTCCGTTTAATTCTGTTTGCGTAGGTAACCCGCACCCCATGTTTAGTCAATTAATTTTCGTAAAAAAGGGCGGATTAAGGGCGCATGTTTACGGTAGTTGGGTCAGTTGTCCCATTTGATATTTCTAAAGTTAAAATCATTGAACAATGCTAACAGTTGGTGCAGTTTCTTGGATTAGCAAGTTAAATCGGTATGTTTGCGATTTCAGAGAGAATTTTATCATTCGATGCTGCTGTGTTGATTTGCAAAGCTCGCGATGAAGCAGTCAATAGCAAAAGGTACTTTCAAAAATCTAAAACACAAGAAAATTTCTTACTATTAGTTTAATATGGCAAACATTATTCCATGTAAGCAAAACAATGAAGGTGGAAACAAAAATATCGCGACAGCAGAGATACCATATGTTCAAATCAGAGCTAGAACCAATAAACTAAAAAATGCATCGGCTCCGACTCCTGATAATAAACAAAAGGTATATGAGTCGTGAAGAGTCTTTGTTGGTATTTTCTAAGCTTTTAAAAATGAAGTTTGCATTAAGCTGACATTTTCGTGGAAAATGAGGCAAATAATTCAAAATTTTGATTGCCAATGAAATTCTCTCCAAAAATATCCTTGGAATTTAAAGGAATATTTTTTGATACTAAATCGACGATGCTAAGTCCATTTCTGGGTTCAGTTTTGGTTTAAAAAGCTGTGAAAATTAGGGATGTACATTGTACACCTAAAAAACAGTTTTTTCCAAAAATGCTTTCAACAAACTTGACGTTCAGTGCGCCTTGAGTCGAAATTTGATCTCATCGTTATTGTTGTGGATAGAATCATTAATTATATGAAGAAAATAAAAATGATTCCATCGATTCAGCTAAAATATATAAAAGCAAATGTGTATGCCTAAGTTAGCACATAAAATGGATTGATATGCATTATTCATTAGTATGGATTAACCAAAATACCATCATCATCAAATAGAAAAAGCGTAATTTTCATTTTCCTGAATGAGGCGAGTTGATTCAAAAATTAATCTATCCTGATGGAGAAAATGATTCAAGAATTAGTCAGTCCCCAAATTATGCAGAGGTAAACCTCAACTTCAATTTTAATATAATGAGAAAAAATATTTTTAGAATCAGAATGAGATTTACGTATTGATACATTTTTTAAAAATATTGAATAAAAATATATTTGCGTTAAGTGAATTGTGAAAGCTAATTTACTGACAAGTGATATGTTTTGAATGAATTAAACACCAATGTTGATTTATTGAATAATAATTGAATACAATATGTAGCAAAAAAATGATACAAGTAGAATTTATTTTGAGGTTTATATACTTGATTGATTTTTCATAAAAAATAAATGGCACTATCAGATTTGCAATCACTGATATTTGAATATATTAGGCACACTCCCTCTCCGTCACTCAGGAATGAAAAACAGGCTGTCAGGAATAGGTGTAAACTTTCCTCACGAGTTCCACGATGTCTGGCTAAGAAATGCGAAATCTAGTGGTTTTATGATCAAATTCCCTTTTAACACTTTTCCTTTTTTATTTAGAAAAAAATCATAATAATCATTTGCCTTGCCATTCTCATCATCATCTTGGTATCCGTTCTCTCATTTGTTTTCACGTGAAATTTGGACTTCGTCAAACATGGTCCAATACCACACCTCTCTTAAACCGTCACTCCGTGTCTTCGTGTTTAATATTGTAAAGACGTGTTTTAGCGCGCCCATTTTCACAACAGCAACAGAAATCCACCAATCAAAGAAAAGTGCAAGTCATGTTCTTGTATATTGTTGACCACATGCATTTATTTCAAGGGGCATATATCATCTTTGTTCCTTAGTGAATCTCCCTTGATTTAAAATGGCGCCAAATCACAACGTATAAAACACACTGTTACTCGCTCATTTAATATTTGTGTATATGTGAATTGCATCCTCTTTTTTACATTTTATCTTTTCCAAATTTTTGTCATTCCCCGAACAAAACGACGCATTTCGTGCATGCGTGAGAGCGCGGGGTAGCGTGATGCACACACTGCTCGCCTTTTTATACTACGATCTTTTGTGTAGCGTTAGTTTTTATGCCCTTGTATTTATCTGTATATCACAAACGTATAGAGTGTTTCTGCAGTTCAACCAGCACTCATCATGACGCATGGTCAAGCTACCTCATTCCTTTTTTACTTGTATCTCTTAATAAATTTATGAATCAAGTGTCTCATTCGTTCGTTTACGCTTGGAGCTCTCGAAACGTGTGCTTGCATCAGTTTAAGAACCGCCTTGAAAAGCTCGGTATTTAACCAGTTTTCAAAATATTCTTTAAAACCGAATTCTACACCAGGCTTATTTTAAAATGAACTAAACAAACCTTTTTATTTTTAATGATTTTATTTAAATATAGTAATTAATTATATTCTAAAAATTTTAGATTATTCAAAAATATTAACGTAATTTACGTTATTCAAAAAGTTAGAATATTAAAATTACTTCTCTAAGAACAATTTGTCGGTAAAGTGATCAAATTAATTTTGGATTGTAGTAATTAGTCTTCTTAATGATTGATCGTTTCATTATGCTAGAAAACTGTATCGATAAAGCTTTACGTATACTAGCCTCAACCGAAATATTTCTTGACGAGTGGGTTCCTTTCCAAAATTTGGCTGAAACTCTACTTCCTATGGAAATTGTTTTAAACTTTGTATACTTAGAACTGACATATTGATTGAAATTTGCTTAAAAACATGGAGAATAGTGAAAATAAAATGTCTTCCTGTTTACTTCTGCAAGATATTCATTTAAAAAACAAAACAATTTAAAATCTTTGATGAAATATTTATCTAATTTTGGATAATGTAAAAAGTTAATAACTTACAAAGATTCAGACTTTGACTTTCTATATCGAACAGCTCTTTATAAAATTTTTACTTGCTACTCATATAATAGGCGTTTTCCTACTTATTTTGAAAGTGATAAATCAATAGTATGAAGAATTAGGATATTCTGAAGCAATCGAAAAACCCCACCTGTGAAAAAAGTGGAGAAGAATATCGTAGAGAAATTATAAAAGTTATTTTTTTCATGATAGAAAATTCGGATGTTGTGGCTTTGAAGTCGAAATTTAAAACTTGTGAGATGGGCAAAGTTAGATTTGTCATATCCTGCTTGTTAAAAAAGAACTTCAAAGCAAACTCCTTATTTAACATCGGGGAAACGAAGTTATTATACAAAGTGAAAAATATCTTACCAACATCAGGAGTGACAAAAAAGTGTAAGTACAGTATTTCTAACCAGGGCTTATATGAACCACATAGAAAACGTGTATAATTATACAAGGTTGAAGTAACATGGAGTAGTAAAATAATCTCAATAAAATTATCACGTTTTGAAAGCGAAAGAGCTTTTTCTATTCCAACATTTTTTATTCAACTCTTCCTTCAAGTATGCCTTAAAACACATTACATTTATTTTTAAATTTAAAAAATCTTTAACCTGTTGAAAAAATGTGAAATAGCTGAAACATAAAAATAGCTTCGATTTCAAAAATAAAATCATACGGTTCGTCTTAGGGATAGAGGACAAACTCATCTTACTTTTTTGGTTGGAGGGCACATAATATATTTTTCCCTCTATTTTTTAGGTTTTCCCTAAAGAAATTTTCAAATAATTTTTCCATTTATTTTATTTGGAAAGTTTAAACAATAAAAATTTTTGTTAAATTTATAAATGTTACACTTTAAACTCGAATAAGGATGTATTTTTTTGATTCTTGAGAAAACGAATCGTAAAAATGATCTGCCCCTCAGATTTTCAAGAAAAAATGACGTCCTTGACCACACGTATATTTAGATATCAAACCAGTTTTCAAAAATCTTTATCTTAACAAACCCTTTCTATAATTTTCTATTATTATTCAACTCTAATCACTGCCCTGTCGTACTTAAAGTCTCTTAAGGCTGCTCTTTTGATAAACGTTGGACTTATTAAAGCTCATTTTCGGAGCTTGGTGGTATTTTATTTTGTTTAAAAGATATATTTTACTTGAATTATTTAATCGAGATTATTAATCTTTTAAATCCCAGACGGTTGTTCGATAAACCAGTCAAAATAAATATTTAGGAAAAGTCATAACGTCATAGTTTGTTTTCTCATTCGCCGTATCCTTTCTTCTATTCTTATTTTAAGTACAAAGAAATAAATAAGAAATTACATTTAAAAATCTAGTGTTAAATTTGTGATAGAATGGAATACGCTAAACACTATGTTTTTTAATAAAATGTAATTACATATCAACCTTTTGTAGTTTCATGATCTTTTTGATTATAAAAAAATGCTGCCTTTTCACTGAAGTTTTATAACTGGATTATAGTTTAGGTACAAATATTAAAAGAATTCGAGATTATACTTTAAATCTATTTCCTCCCAAAAAGCGCAGATGAGATTAGGTAATTTGATATAAAAGTAGGTTAGCCCTTTAATAACCAATGTAATATGAGATATAAAAAGAAATGAAAATCGTATGCCTTAAATTTATAAAATTTCATTGAAAATCAAATCACACGATTAATCTTTACAGTTCTCGTCCTCAAAAGGTTAGAATCAAGAAAGCGTCTGAATTGAGGCTGTTATCTTGTTTTGCCAGATGTTGCGGGTTTGCCGTAGCTTAACAACAGAATCCCAGTTTTTCATGAACTAATCTTATATGTCAAAAGAAGAAGTTTAGAAAAATTTATCTCGAAATGTGATTTTTTATCTCTTTTTTAGTATATAAACTCATATTTTACTTTGAAATTATTTTTGTAATAAATATTAGAAGTCATCAAATTCCTTACTTCTCGCTTGGAATGCTCGTACACACTTTGATATATAACGTTCCTCTATACTTTACAAAGTGCTCATCTATAGTTACACAGTTTGTAGGAGACTAATACTGGTAACAGTTTTCCAGAAATTTGTTTTAAATGCATCTTATCGCTACCAATCTAAGAGAATTGCTTTCTCTCTTTAAATCAAATCTTATGAAAGTGCGAATGGGAATGAACACACCTCTACTAACTTCAGTTTTCAATAAAGAATTGTCATATTTTTCTGAAAAAAGATGTTTGACGTTTAGTCTTATGATTGCGGATATATAAAAGACAAGTGATGTAAGCGAGCAAATGCTCGATTGAGAAATCTAAAAACGAAGTTAATAATATAATTAAGGAATAATAATTAGTTAGAATAATTAAGAATATATTACTTAATTAAATAAAGTAATTTTGATCTTTTTCTGGTGAATTCACCATATTCTCGATGAAGGACAGTCTAAAAATTTTTTATTGTATCCTTCAACTTTTTGACCCACTATGGAAGAGAAAGAAACCTTTGAGGGAAGCTTTCTCGATCAATTTCTTTTTCTGCATCTTCATTGAACTCAGGGTAACTTGTTTCAAAACTAGCTCATTGTATAAAGAGAACAAGAATTAGAAAGAAAGAAACTTTTAATACACAAATGGTGACTTTCAGACAGAACACTGTATTTACTGGACCAATTTACCATAACCCTTTCGTGACCAGAAAAATCAGACGATATTTATTAAAAAGCAGAAGATTCATATACAAAACTATTTGAAAAAGCAGACGAAGGTAAAATTATTTATGTATCATATATGATACACTGCTCACGAAAGGGTTAACTGGCAAAAAAAATCTTGTTTAATTATCCTTCAAAACTTTGAGAAGGTCATTTATTCAACTCTTCCTTTGTCCTCATAAAACGAGCACATTGCATCCCAGATGTATAAGCAGAAAATAGGCAGAACAACTATTTTATCAATGTTTTAACCTTATAATACAGTACATAAAGACAACACACAGAGAAGAGTGATTCTAATTGACAAATAAAAAATAAAATCAAACATTCTTATAACCAAAATTAGAAGAGCTTTATTTGAATAACAAAAAAAACTAAATACAATCTGAAAGATAGGAGAGTTTTGTCAATTGACAATGCTTTTTCTTTAAAAACATGAACATATGTTTGATCATCATCGGAGTTTTCCAAAACGTTGAGGATTTTAGTTATAAATGAAAGAAATAGGAGTTAGGAAGCTCCAAACTGGGTGATACCTTCCTCAAGGATATCTAACAAAGGAGTGATGTTTAGCATAACTTTGTAATCGTCATCAGTTAGAGCCAAACTTTCATATTCTACATCATCACCCTTGTAGAACAGTTTCAATGCAGCATTAATAGCTTCTTTGTTTATCATGACTCTATTTTCATCAATCTCTCCAGCAGGTTCATTGAGAAAACTTCGGAACATGATTGTAGTTGGCGTGAATCTTGTTTTTACTTCACCCTACTGATTGGTTTGATGTTTCTCTTTAACTGCTCCTTCTGAATGTTACCTTTTAATTTTGGCGACATGTTTGCTTTTGTCGTGATCTTGCTCAATTTTTCGCGAAGATCAGTCAACTTCTTTGAACTTTCAAGAGCCTTCTGACTGGATTTACTTTCGATATGGGGCAAACAAGTATTTCTATTAGCAAAGGTTGCTTTGATGGTAGGCTCATTATCTGTGGTGGTCGAGACCACCTTCTCATCAATTCCATGATCATCCAAACTATTTTTAACTACATTTCTGTATACTGGAGCTGTCTTTGAGTTGGATTTGACAACATCTAGAATCTTCTTTGACTCAAAATATTTTGGATCTATCCAATGAGCATTTATGTCAATAAACGTCTTCCCGGAGAGACTCGTACCTGCGTCGATGGTCACAGACAAATGATCAATATTTTTGAACTCTTCAACTTTCTTTTTCTTAGCATCATGCAGCGTGTCAATAACTTTGGCTAACGTTGTACGTGAAGGTAACTGTAATCGAGGATCGGCTAGATTTATAATCTTTTTCAGTCCTTCATCTTCGACAATTGATAGAGGCCTGGACTGCTTTGAAACCCACTCAAGACAGCTTTCTTAATTCAATTTGCTTCGGATGATCTTTGTAGTACTTTGTAACAGAACTACTCTTCAAACAAAAATGCTGCGTGAGTTTTGGCTGGTTGTTACTTTTTTCATCCTCTCTATGTTCATTCTTCAAATGATTTCCTACATTTCCTAGACTACCATTGTACTTGAATCGCTTTCCACAAAGGGCGCAAACAACTTCGTTAGCTACAAGTTTTCCATCAACTCTTCTATGTCTCACAAATCTCCATACTTTACTTCGGGTGGAACTCTTACGTTTGACTACTGGAGGGTAAAGCAAATCATCTTTCCACTTTAACTGGACTGAGGAATTAGCTCTGAGCTTTTAAGAAGTTTCTCCTTTAGGTTCTTTCTCTTCGTCACCGTCAACAACTTCTTCATTACCTCATCATCATTGTTGTCATCTATTGTATCTTCCAAATCAGTCAATCCTCCTTCATAGTCATCTGAGGGACAATCGTCATCACTGTCACTCGGCATTTAAATACTTTTTGGGGACAATATATGAACGAATTTCGATTTCATATATAAATATATCATATTTTTATTTAATTTTGGCAAGAGGGGACATAAAAGTTTTTTGGAGGTGCTAATGCCCGTTAATTTGGGCCTAGTTTGGTCCGTCTCCAACGCTATAAGCTTGAAAATGGGCCACATTTGTAGAAAAAAGAAAAATATGGCAATAATGAAAATGCGTACTGGTAATTTTTTCATTCATAAAAATCGTCGTGTTGTTAGAGGCCGTATTTTTTTGTAAATTTTACTGCCTTTTCATTTATAAAATTTTATTGTGAAAAAACTACCGTTTATATAAAAATACGTATAATTAAAATTTATAGTAATCATTACTTACTGATGATAATATTTCTGGAAAGGAATTTTTAAGCTGTTTATGATTTTCTTTCAAAAATAATTGTGATTATTTTGGTAAATTTGCAGTAACGCATTTATTTTTATTCGAAGCTTTGGCTTTCTCTCCTCTTTGCAGCTCCTTCTTTCTTGATTAAAAAAAAAAAAAAGTTTTTTAAAAACCTTTTTAAAGGTATGTGTGAAGAATTTCAAAGAAATACTGAATATTGGAAAAAGTAAAATACTCTCGAGTATGCTCGTTTAGAGTGCTGCGATTGTTTCTCTTAACCCGAAGAAAAGTAAAGTCTTTCAATAAAGAAAAGGGTGCGGCAGTTTTGGCGTTCTTATTAGTTTTTCGTATTTAACTAGGTTAAAATTTTGTTTCATCAAATAGTACACAAAAAAATACTAAAATAGATATTAGTATAGTTATATTTTATTTTGACCAGATTTAAATAAGAAAATATTTTTCTTTAAATCATAGATTTGTCTATGTTATATTTGTTTTAAAGTTTTTTTTTCAAATTAGTTGATGAAATATTGTTTTTCCATTTACATAAAGCGTTCTATCTTAAAATTGTGTAATGACACTTTTTTTTCCTTCCATAGCCAATACTTTACGATTTGAATAATGGAAAAAACTTGAGTGTTTAGTAGTTTGACTATCTTTTAAGCAAAAATAATAATGTTAATAATTATACAATTTATTATCATAACTTTATTAATAGAAAAACCGTTCATTCATTGACTATGTGTGCATCAAAACTGAAATTTATCTCACTCGTTTTGAAGAGTCGTTGAAAAAGATAGAAAATGAATTTTATACCTAAGAAGTATATCATTGCTTGTGAATATATGTATACAAAAAATAATTCATACCTTACGCGTAGCACTCTAGTGCATACAATCACTCATCTTATTAGAGAAGGATTTTATTTGGTGATATATGATTATTTTCGTTGCCTGATTCATCAAATAGAATTTTGAAAACGAAAAATATAAAAATCATGTCTAGAAATAAGAGTTTTTTGCATATATATATATATAATGTGTGTGATAAAGGAGAGGAAGAGCATCCGCGAACAAACATCTCGTAAGGAACCCAATTCACTGATTCTGCATGATGCGCCATCGTTGCTTGATCTCCACATCCTTCTTCGCATCCTGATCCTTTAAATCGTAAAAGCACGTGTTCATGAAAACAGAGTTGTCGTCGACATTCACTTCCAGACACTTATTCGTGAGAAGGTGTTTTATCAAATTCTTGTCTTTATCATAGACGAACTCTTGATTGCCCTTTTGACCGTGACACTGGTACAACGAGACTTCTGTCCCTAAATCACAACAACACATATTTAAGTCCTGGAAAGAGGTAATCCTGCTTGATGTTGGTTAGAGGAAATGTAGCATCAGTTAGGCTCGAACCGAGAATCTTGAAGTCAAAGAGGAAGTTCCCGATTAGCTCATCTTGGGCTAAGTGATAGGTATCATTTTAGGGGTGCAGCCTGAATATGGACAGACAACTTATGGGGTGTGACAAATCTCGAAGGAGAAAATGTCTTCACTCATTATTAAATTCGCACTAAAAAAGTGAAAACAAAAATGATATTTTCATATTATTTAGAAAGTAGCTTCTAACCCTATTAGCATTTTTACAGAGAAAAGTATTCACTGAGTTTTTGGACTGACTGGTTAAGTTGATATTGAGACAACAGCAACAACGGAGGATGTCATCAAAAAATGGATACCAAGTATATTTTAGGAATTAATGCATACGAAAAGACTGTTACCTGTTGAGTCCAAGCAAAAATCATCTCTCCTTATTTCTTGCTCCTTGGAAACGAGCCAAAATTGATTTCCGCCTTGTCCGTGGCACGGATAAACAGTGACTGGACCCTTCTCGTTGGATTTGGCGTCCAAGCAATACGCCATTTTGCCCACGCTCATGAACGCGCCAAAAAAGAGCGCATCCGAAGGAACGAAAAGCGTCGGATACACATTCTTAACGAACCAACCAAAGGAATGACACTTTAGTTTTTTGCGCAGTTCCAGCCTCTTTGAAACATCTCCAAATCCTTCTATACAATAAATATAAGAAAGGTAAAGTACTGTAGTAATCAAAAGATCACACATTTGTGGAAGATTCAGTCCACATTTTTTTTATAGTTTTTCGACTTCGACTCCGTCTCCATCTATTTGTCATTTCTGAGACTTCAACTCCATTTATGTAAAATTTTCTTAACATTAATGACTCTACCTATATATAATTTTGCGACTATTTGATCTATTTTCTTCAACATAATTTATCAAAATGTTCTATTGGTTTGTATTTAGTTTTGTGTCTTTTTTGCAATGTCTTCAAAAAGATTTTAAAATTATTGTCTATAACCTTTTCATCTAAGACAAAACAATAAGATTCATAAATTGAATTTATCCCCATTTTTTTCCAAAGGTATGATTTAAAATTTTTTCCTAAAAACTTTCTACGCATAAACTGAGTTTTGCTTCTTTACAAACTAATTTTAACGTAAAATAAAAAAGTTCATTCTTTAATTTTATTGAATTTTTGAGCCTTTTTCTATGAGCTGCAAAAATATAAGGCTTCGACAAAAATGATAAACATTTTTGTTGTGTTTATACAACATTGCACACAAAAAAGAGTGTCCATGAATATATTTTTTAATCTTGCAAAGACCAACGATCATTCTGGACCCCTGACAATTTTATGCAAAGCAAGCAAAAAATCTCAAAGCGCGAACACTCAAATTCAAAACAAGAAATTGAGTTTCTTTTTATACATTTAATAACTTTAAACGTCAAGAAATAAAATTAGTTCAGATTTGTATACCTTAGCATTCTATCGGGTGTGACTTTTTTACGCAATCATACTCAATCACTGCTATATCACTCTTTGTACTCTCAATTTATTTGAATGTGTTCCGGAAATGAGCTGTTGATCGTTTTTTACCTTCGCTTTTAAACACAAAAACTTGATTTCAATATTAGAGTTAATATTTACACAAAACATCTATTTGATTTTAATATTAGAGTAAGACCAAAATTTGATTTTGATATTATAATAATAATTAGCGTTAAAAAACACAAAAAGGCGTGTACTGACAAAAGCGCTTCCTAATTTTTCCAATGTTATTTTCTTATATTTATCGAAGCACTTGCTACTGAATTGATTACCAATATATATAATAGTTTTTTTTTGAAATTTACATAATTTTCTCTTTTGTGCTTGTCTCAACAAAGTTTCAAAAATCCAATACTTCAATTTAGTATAAATTTTATACCAACAAATAGAATTTCCCAAAAATAATAATTTTCTAACCATTGTTATTATTTTTATTGATTTGAATGTTAATTTAATAATGCATCAATAGTAAGCTACAAATATAGGAATGAATTTTAATTTCATAGTACAAAACAATGTTTTAAAAAAAAGTTTATTGTTTTGTTATTTATATAAAAATGAAAAAACTTCAACTGGTGTGCAATCATGATTGTAGGTGATTACGAAGCGTGGCGTACTGAGGAATTTTTTGCAGAGGGAAAAAGGTTCTAAAAGAGTTTTAGTGAAATCAAAACTTTTGTTGATACTGTCTGGCAGCTCAAATCATAGAATAACAAGCGCATATCATAAAAAGAAATGTTTGCGGTGAAAATATGCTGAGATCAAAGCAGTTGTATTCTCGTATAATATTACTAGCTCTGAAAATTTATAAAAATTTTCTAAAAATCTTTCTCGCCCTTACCCATGTGGTTGCATCCCTTCTGAGAAATTGAAAAAATGCCTATTCTCTAGTAATTTCGGGAAAATTTAGAAATTCGTATTCATTTTTTACAATTTATTATTGTTCTTTTTTTTAAAACAGTTTTTAGATGTGGAAAATCAAGTATAATAATAAGTATATTGAGTCTTGAATGACAAATATTCAAATCATTCTAAAAAGATGAAATGAAAAGATAAGAAATGAAAAATGCAATAAAAATTAAATATAATGAAAAAAAATTGCGCATGTTTGAGTAAAAAAGTCACACCCCATTCTATCCTGATTTAAACAGCTACAGATGTCTAGGAAATACTAAAAGAACCGTGGAGTGCTTCACCGTGAACGAGTATGAACAGTAAAGTTGGAATGCTGGGAATCAATCCAAAGAGCATGGAAAATACAAATAAAGCGAGATAAGCCTAGGCAGCAGACAGCCCTACTCACGTCCTAAACAAAATAGTGCTTGTGAGAGCAGGAACCTAATTTATTCCTTTATGAGTATTGAAACTTTAAAATTTAAACCGTTAAACATATATATATGTGTGTGTGTGTAGTAAACTAATAGAATTATTCAGTAAAAAATGCCCACCACTATTAAAAGCCCTAGAGTAGAGTGCCAATTCGTCTCTTGGACGTTTTTTGGACAAAAGAAATCTCAAATAAATATTAGGCATTGGCTATTCTTACATCAAATTCTGTTAACTTTTGCAATGATTTCATTGGAGAGATGAATAAAAAAAAAGGTATTTTTTGAGGAAAAAAATCATTCTTGGTGTAAGTATTTAATTGATCACATACTAAAATATTCCTTATCGCGCGCTTATTTTCGTATCTCGAAAGACTAACGATTTTTTAACTTTCATAATAAATTCAATTTTCTCCCTCATTTATATTAAAAATAGGTCAATCTGCACTCAGGAGCAATTTAACGAACTGTGCGCATGGCTCGTCTAGCTAGATAAACGGATTCCTCTGTCCTTTAGCACCATAAAATGCCAAGAGCACTTATAAATGCATGACATTTTATATTCACTTTATTTTGCTTTCTCGCGTGCGAAACTTTTAATCGTGTAAGATCAGTTTTATGTTTTATAGCATAACTGCCACCCTTTTTTGCAATTGGTCTCCGCAAGCAATCTATCTTTGTGCAGAGTGAACGGGTAAAAAGTTCGAATCCAACTCGCTACAATACCAAATTATTCAATTCTGAATGCGCACTTTTGCCTACATTTTGCGGACAAATATCTGATGAAACATATAAAAAGTGATGCAGAGACGAGTGTTAAAGAAAAAATAGATATTTTATGAATTGCAACTCCAACTTCTGCCTTTTCAAAACCTCTGACGCCAATTCTGCAACCCTAGCTAGAAGCATCTTATTTTGTTTGTCAAACGAGAAAAATTTATCAGGGCAAAGAGAAAGCTTACGTGGATTCGGTCCAACGCGTTGGTAATAAAACTTTTTGTAATCGTCCAGCCAAACTTCGGCGACACGATCGGTATTGTGTCGCAAGACATTCATGTTCGGCTTCCACTTGTACGGACTTTTTTTGCGAAACACGTGGCCAACGTGCGAGCAGGGATGTATTTCCAATTTGCCTCCACACATCCAAATTCTGAAATGTTTAAGGCTTTCTTTAAAAACGTTTGAAGCAGATTTAGAGTGTAACCTTTTAGCCCTTTAAAGATCAGCGTGACACCGATGTACCAAGAAATGATCTACTTTATATATCATTTTTACTACTAAATTGTCTTTTTCTCAATTCTAATTTGTCTTTTTTCAATTTTATTTTGTATTTTAGAAAGAGCGATTAGAATTGAAAAAAGACAATTTAGAACTTAAAAAAGGTATATATACAAATTTTTATTAAAAAAGAAGGTAGACGATCAGCCTCAAAAATTATAGTCGTCAAAAAGCTTTTAAAGGTTTGGAAAACTGATCGTCTGATTATTATTATTATTATTATTATTATTATTATCTTTTTCAATGAGTATAACTTAAAGAAGACGAATTTTATTCCATCGAACAGTGGGTCGTCATTACTACGAATGAAAGGATCAAAAAATTTGAAAATTGATCTTAGAACGAAGTCGAAAACCTACAGTAAAAGTCCGTTGTGTTTAAGTTAAGGAGTCGTAATAAAAACTGGAACCCAACTGAAGTTCACAAATTTAAAGGAATTTTGTCAATGGCCATTGATACACCTAAGTTAGTAGCATTCGTCAACAGATTGAAGATTCGCGTGTATTATCGTCAGCTTATTCTTGGAGCTGATGGTTCAAGAATAAGAATTATTGTGAAAGACGAAAAAAATAAAGATTTACAAAATATCTAAGTGTACAGCAGTATTCAGAATTATAAACGAAAATTTTTTTTTTGATATTTTTGAAAATTCATTATTAATGAAGTATTTATTTGCAAGAGCAATATTTTATCTAAATTTTAATATGAAGAAATAAAAATATGAGTTTTTAATCATTACTTAATTTCAGAGCATTGAATTCGTTCGCTGCCTTCAAAGAATAGTGACAATTCGAGAGAAAAGGGGTATTTTATAGCATTTTATTATTTACATCACTGGAACAGCTAAATTGCTTCAAGATAAGCGAATATTCGACTTACCCGACCTCAAGTAGTTTTTGACATGGTTTAAAAATGTTATCTAATTAGCTAAGAACTTTTTCTAACAACACTTTTTCAAAACTTTTCAACCAAAGTCTGAATCAATTTGAAAATTATTTTGAAAAAGTATTCCAATGTTACAAAATGCAAATAATTGAGTTTGGAGATATTCCGGCGCTTAAATCAAATGTTCGCTTATTTGTTAGATTACCAACTAATATCTATCCTAAACGTATAAATTAATTATTAATTTCTCGAGAATAGCAAGAAGCGTTAGGCATGTTGTCTCCTGCATGGTATTGCCAGACCACTGATATTTGTACTATTCAAATCGATCTGCTTTTTTAGTTTTTCTAGAATCTAGATAAAAAGGCATTACATCTTACACATGTTCAACAACGAAACATCATTAAATACTTTTCTCGTCTTATGCAGAAAGAGGTTTGCTTCACTGTCACATCCATATCAATCAAATGATGGCCTTCCCATTTCCTGATCTATACTTCCGCCAACATTGATAATATTTTTAAGGAAAGAGATAAAAGAAATGAAATGTGATTATAGCTTACAAAAACGTTTTTAGAAGTACATATTGGGAATATTTAAGTGAAACTAAATTTTTTTTGATTGGTATTTCAAACATATGAAAGCAGTTTTTTACACAAACTAACATTACTTTATCAAAAAATTGCTCAAATTCAACTGCTACTAATTTTTGTCAATAAAAACTGAGCATGCGATAACATATGAATCTGTCAAAATCAAAGCTCTTTCAAACGTACAAACTTAAAGGATCCAGAAGATAAAGATATTAATACTTCTCCCTTTTCAAAGTTATAATAGCAAGGATTTAGTATCAGTAGAAACAAAAATGGCAAGAGTAAAATTAATTCACTTCAAAGATCTCACAAACGCCTATTGTATTGAAGATAAAACAATTGCACCAATAAAATTGATGGTGATGAAATGACGTTGATATACAATAGCTCAGCCATTCACACATCGAGTCAAAGCAGATTTTGTTTCAGATTCAAGACTTATATCTATGCAGTCAAGTGTTTGACTTTGAAGAAAACACAACATGTTTTTCTTACCCCAGTTTTACCATCATTTTTAGAGCACGTAAAAAGTTTTGGGTCTTTTCGTTTAGACGGCCACATCAAGTAATCACCATTTCGTCTGCCTTTTATAGTTATGTCCTGGTTGCCAAATTCTAAAGAAAATTCTCTGCGTTTACCCACATTTTGTTGTTTATAAAAGGAAACGAAAATTAAAAAAAATAAATAACTTGATTGCTTGATGTGGCCGTCTAAACGAAAAGACACAAAGTTTTTGCTAAATACAAAAGGATAGCACTAAATATTTGAAATGAAAGTGGAAAGTATTCATATTTTCTATTTGTAAAACGTGTGAAATTTGTTCCTCCTATCCACAAAAACACGTGTTTAAAAATGTCTTTGCATTTATTTTAAGCCCATCAATT
Source organism: Nectonema munidae (assembly GCA_030549495.1). Lineage (NCBI taxonomy): Eukaryota > Metazoa > Nematomorpha > Nectonematoida > Nectonematidae > Nectonema > Nectonema munidae. The sequence continues at coordinate 130,901 of JAUIRK010000994.1, forward strand.
ATACATTTGTTAGCATTTTAAGGGCTGATCAGACTGGCGTAGCCCGTACCATTTTAAAGGAAGCGGAAGAAAAGAATTGGGAAAGGGAGAAAAGTTTTTGGATAGGATAACGAAGCGGATACTTGAAAAAAGCAGGATTTCCAATTTTGAGTAATCTCGATCGACATCATCACTAGAATTAAAAATGCATATTTTCCAAGAAATGAACTTTATTGTTTCGCTTTGACAGTGAACTCTTTTATCTCATACGGAAAATGCTTGAAAGTGGCATTAGAGAAATAAAGTAAAAAATTGATATGGTGATGACACTTTTTTCTCGTTGACTGGGTAAAACAAAGCACGTCACTATTCATATTCTTCTTTCAAAACATCATGAATAACCCACAGCGTATAAAACAAAGAAGCGCATATAACGCATATAAAATCTTTTTTCAACGGAAAAACTTTCCTGATTTCAAGGGTATAATGAGAATTAAAAAATTTTTTCCATATAAAAGAATTAATAAATTATTTTAGTACTAATTTTTGTATGTTTTTGAAAGGGGTCGTTATTGAAATGAAATTAAAAAAATTATTCTATTTTATATTGCGTATGTAAAATATATGCACGCCATAAACACTCGCGTTTAATCCGACCTTTTTTACAAGGATTAATTGATTAAAAACGGGGTGCGGGTTATCTACGTAAAGAAAATTTAACCCAAGAGAAAAAAAGTGTGTGAACGGAATAGGCAAAACCATTGAAAACTATTTCTTCATTTTGTACCTTCTATTTATCTTATATAAATATATATAATCATAATAAACTTATATCATTATTATTATTATGCAATAAATATTTTATTTATCTCAATGTTTCTAAAGTTACAGCGCAGGAATTATTTATGCACACACAATAGGTATGTTCCTCAAAATAATAATAGCTTATGATTGGGATGCAGATTATAATCCACGTTAGCGGATTAAACACAAGTGTTTACGGCAAATGTTTATTTAATTAAGGATGCTGTACTTTCCTGCAACAATTATTATTTTTAATTTAAAATACGCTTAAATCTTTGACACCCTAATCCGTCTTTTGCATGATGGAATTTCTGCTTCAACGAGTTCAGATATATTAACAATAAAGGGTGCTCAAATCAAAATAATTTTACAAATTTTCACCCTATAAAAGGGGGTTCTAGGACAGAATGTCGAAATACAATGTGTCGAACTGACAGAGTGTCGAAATGAAAAAGTGTGGAAAAGACAATGTATCGAAAAGATTAAATGGATAAAGGATTACAATTATACATCAATATAACACTAAAAACAATAAGAATTTTATTTATCAGAAAATATAAAATATGAAAATACTTTATCAATTAAAAATTTATTAATTATAATAAATATTTATGTTAAAAATGTATTAATATTTTCAAATGTTGGATTTGAAAATATGCTATACTTATTCTATCTAACACCGACTCTAACACTAACAATATTCTAACTATACTAACACTAACTCTAAAACTCGTTTATCATTTATCATTGTCTGTTCGATACATTCTACTATTATTATTTTTTTAAATATATTAATAAAATTATTAATTTTTTATTTCAAGTAAAAACATATTTTTGTAGCGAATTGTCCGGTCACAGAGTGTAATATACCTGAAGGAGATTTCCAAGTTTTCGCCGCCCCAAATCTCCATTTCTTCATCGTAGGAGCCGATGTGGTAGAAGTACTCGCGATTGATAGCGAACAAGCCGCCAGCCATTGTAGGACTTGGAATAGGATCTGTAAACGCTCGGGTAAGCTTGGAATCTTTAGGGATGGGGTGCCAATCAAAAGTTAAACTCCAATCAAATCCACCGATATTTGTAGCTTTCGCAGAACTGAACATGAAGCGAAACGTTTTTTCATCAATCACATCAATAACCGGACAAACAACATTTGAAGGATTTTCTTTAATTCTCGCAAGCAAAGGTTCTATCCAGCCTAGAAAAGGATGTTTGAAATTAAGGGAAAACAAAATCAAGTTTAAACAAGCGAATCATCATGCAATTCTTCACCTCTACCACTTAGACCAGTGTTTCCTTAAAAAGAGCTACCATATAGAAAATGCGTAGATCGCCATATGATGATGCTATTTCAATTATTTACTTCCTTTACTTCTTACTCAGCTTTTATATAAATATGTTTAAATTTATTCCTCATCCATTCTATCTATGGAACCAACCAGCTAAATAAGTAACTTGATTACTCAAATTCGTCAGATCTGCTAGTATACGTTAAAGTAAGAATAAATAAGATAATAAAAATCTTTAGTTTTATAGTTGCTGATAAATCTCATGATGACTGTCCACGAAATCTCGTGTTATCTTCAATCAAAGATTGATCTTTTTAGATTTATTTTTTTTGGGAAAAATAGAATTTGTTACGAAAGAACATGTGAAAGTATGAAATACCTTCAGCACATTCGATGTGAGAATCGAGAAAGACAAGAACTTCACTCGTTGCTTGAGCAGCTCCATTCAGCCTTGATCGAATCAGGCCTTCGCGTCTGGCGTTGCGAATAATATTCACTTTGTCCAAATTGTTTACGTAGTTCAGCAGCTTGGTCTTGAGATGTTCTAAATAGGACAAAAAAGAAAGTGTACAAGTTATTCATCGTCTGTTCAATGGTGTTTCAATGGGATGCATTGAGTAGGGTTGATCTAACGTATATAATGTTCCTCTCAACATTTAGAATAAATGAATTCTGCTTATTTTTTTGTTTTTTTTATATAACATACTGTTATATGCTAGTATGAATTAGGGTTTGTATTATAACATTTTTTTTAAATTTTCAAACCAAAATATTTCAGTTAAAGGTGTCAATACTGGCGCAATCAGGCGATCTCACGATAAAAGACGAAATAAAATTATGAACCAATTTTTATGGAATTTAGCATGCCCTTTTTTCTATAAGATATCTTTTTATTAATTGGAAAGGTTGCCTCAAAAGCAGGCAAACTTATCATCATCTGATTCTAGGAACAATTGCTTGGCATATTCCACTATGATCACATCGCTGTAGGTATCTTTGTCATTTTCTACTTCTTCGTCAGATAAATCCATTTGATCCAACTTGTAGTTTTCTGTCGTTCTCATTTGATCCAACTTGTTGTTCTCTACTTCTTATTCAGATAAATCTATTTGATCCAACTTGTAGTTTTCTGTTTGTTCATAATTGCATGGATATGCCGGTCTTTTTGAAAGAGCGTCAGATGATTGAAGGGCGATCTTGTCCCATGCTGTCTTTACCCAATGATGGTCATTCAAATGTCTGACTGTTTGAGATTTCTCAGTTTGTCCGGTGGCAGCGTGGACCCGATTCTATATAATGATTATGATTCTATGATTTTTTTTAATTAGAACTTTGATTCTGATTGATTTTTTCATTTCTAAAATTCTGATTTTGATTGCGATTCACAAAATACAATTCTGCAAAAGAACATATTTGTAGAAGTTTGCAGGCAAGTTTAGCTAGCTGTGGAAAGATGGATTGCTTTAGTTTCCAATAGCTTATGCATCATTATCTGAGCTGATGCATGATTCGCTGAAATATGCATATAATTATTTTTCAAAGCTGACAAACACTTTTAGGGGCATATGTATTTTCACTCCTGCCTGGAAGAATGAAAAAAAATTGTGCTATACCCGTGGCTTCTATTCTGTATGATGAATGTCCCGTTCCATAAGGAAGTGGAGCTCAGTTCTTAGTTCTCAAGAAACGCTGTTCGTTCTCCTAATGATACAATTACTGATAGAATGTGATTTTTGTAGTTCTGATTATTCTGATTAGGATTCTAGAAATTTCTGTGATTCTGATTATAATAAATGATCCCAACTCTATCCGGTGGTTATTCACGTTTTTCTAGATCTATTTTATGTTGTTGGGATTTCTTACAGGATGTTTGGGATTTTTGCAGAATCATTGAATGGTTTTTGAATTTTTTCCATCGTGTTTTGAATCAGTTGTATGTTGTTTGAGATTCTTGATTGGTGCAGGAAATTGCGTACCAATAACATTTTCTACAGAAATGAGACTTTTAAGACCAAAAAGTATAGAAATCTTTGGTACGAAACGTCTTAAACCTCTCTTGAAAGTTGTTTGGATTTTTTGACAAAACTCGATTATAAAAAATAAATTAGGTGGGAAGATTATGCAAAAATTGTCACAAATCTTCTTTCTAAAAATCTCTAAGATTCCATACATAGGAAAAAAGTCTTTTAAATATAAGTTAAAATAACAAGTCAAAAAAAGTTGATTTTACTACTACACAGTGAGTCTACTGATTTTAAAACCTAAACCAAACATCATCTTGAAAAATGTTTTATTAAAGAAGGGATCAAAACAAAAAGTGTGTGAAATCTTTCAGTAAAGAGCTGAAAACTTTTTTGGCCTATGTATATTGAGAGGAGCTAACTAAGGGGGGGGGGGGGTGACCTTCGCCCCCCTCCCCCCAATAATTTTCTATAAATAAGAGTTGCTGCTTGTTTATAAAACATGTATTATGATCGCATTATAAGATGTAATGATCATTCGAATACACGATAATCTAAGAGAGAATAAAAGAGGGAATGCAAACTTTCGAGTCAAACATCATGCCAAGCTGCTCTGAAATTCCTATCAAAAATATTTTACAAACGATGTGAGAGCTATATAATAATAATAATAATCCATTGTTTCAATATGCACACAATAAGTAAGCAATGTTTTGTTTCCTTGTAGTATATTTGAGAAACACATGTTGATGATCCACTAGATTTTCTCATCATCTGTCACAGTGATTCTATTTCTCTTTTTGTCTCCTTCTCTGTTTTTCTCTTCCGCTTTCTCTGCTAAAACTCAATCATTCAAGCTTTCTTCTTTCACTCAAGGTCTCTTCTCTTGTTAGCTTATTTACATAGTATTTCCCCAAGAAGTGAGATAAATACATTTCGGTTAATGCTGGATGCAAAAATAAGATACTTGTGTGTTGGTTTCCCCTATTTCCGTAAGAATGAAGAAAGAGCAGGAAAAAAAGGTTACAACATAACTTGTGACAATTTCTTTACGTCAGAAAATTGGTTTCTGACTTAATTTTTGAGAGTAAAAGTTTTGTGGAAGCGATGATAAATAATCAAAGACAAACCCCTTTTGAAGTTAAAAAATGTGGGTTAAAAATATTCCAGTTTTCACTTCAAACATTTTCTTCAGTGATAATATGTCATTAACTGCAAAAAAGAAAAAAACTGTCCCAATTCTGAAGAACTCTGTTTCTGTGAATAAGGAAGTAAAAAAGACAGAAAATATTACTTATAATTCTGCTTAATATGGCGTAGATATTATTGATAAAATGTATCGCACCTACTCAACCATAGCAAAAACAAAGAGATGCTTCAAGCTGTTTGTTAAATATTTTAAAAATTCTTTCATAAACTTATCAATCATTACAGAGTATCTCGCTTTGAAAAACTGTCATCATTCTTGTGATACTTCTTTAAAAGCTAAAGAACGTGAATCGGAAACCTCTCATGAATGTTGGATGATAGGTATATGCGAAAAACTTCGAATACGTCTAAATGTAAAAATAAAGCTTCAAAACGATGTGACGAATGTAAACTAGCATCTTGTGCAAAGTGTAAGATAGAAGCAATTACCTTTTCCAAAAATTGTAGCAATTACAATATCGAATAATTAATTTTATTCAAAGCTAATATTACTTTTGATTGAAAAACCCCATTTGCTATTTATTTTTAAATGGATTGCCTATCCTACTAATAGTGGTCAAATTGACCACAGCGTTGTTTTAGTAAGATTACTTTTCATGATGATTTCGTATTGATCAACGCTTTGTTTATGTAAATCATTGGTACGAAACGTCTTGAATTCTTGTTTCATCGTGTTTTCATTTATTTCTATTGTGTCTAACATTCAAATATTTTTTTAAATGATAATTAGCAACGATGAATTGAAGCGTGACTAATTAACTCGCAAAAATAGTACAAATTCACACTAAAATGATAAGAATGAATCAATCCATTCGCACAAAGAAAACTCAAGCATGAAAAGGAGGACTATGAGGCGCGAGACAGAACAGACACATCATCATATTCGACAAAGAGAATTAGTGGCGGAAACAAGCGTGTCTGTAAAATAAATACCAATTCACACCACACACACACTTCATTTATCCCAATTGGATGGAAAAAATAAAAAGTAAAGTAGAAGCATCGCTTCAAGACAAAGAGTTTCGTTGTACACATCACATATGCTTTATACGTGGAAAAGCGAATTTCACGAAATCTTGAAAAGGTGGAGAAATTTAACTATTTTAATTAAAATTCTTTGCGTTTAAATATAAAGAGGAGGGGGTGTGTTTAGTCAAGTAAGCTTAACTATGGTAAACTCTGGTTATAACGAACTACCATAGGGGCAGAGCCCTCGCTACCTATTAAATTTTGGGGCACAAGCCCCCCCCCCTTCAACTAATTTTCAAGCTCCCCTAAAAAAATTTTCATTACCCTAAAAAATATGTCAAACATCTAGCATTCATGATCATTTCTTTCAGGAAAATGTAATCTGTATAGATATGGCTTGACAAATACATCATATGTTCTCTTTTCGCCTTGAAGCAGATCTGATAGTTCAAAAATTAGCGCCCCAATGAAGCCCCCCCCCCCCCCCCTAAAATTTTTGCTTAGCGCGAGCACTGCATGGGGGTATAAATTTTTGCTCGTTATATTACGAATGACATAAAATAGGCAAAAATTTGTGAATAAAACATATTTTATTTTAAATACAAACACTTTATATCATGCATCGCATTGCAGAAGCATCTAATGAACATATGTTACACATATGTAAATCTAAATTATATTGATACACAGTCGTCAATAAAACATATGAGTCTTTAAATTAGTAATGTTCTATTGTTGAATTCATTTTAAATCAAATGCGTGCAATATAAGTAAATTTGGGATAACTGAAACAACAAAAATTTTTTATGTATGTCGTCATTTTAGTTTGAACAGAGTGTGCTAGCTCAGTGCAAAAATAGGCCAAGAAAATACACTATTTTTATGCTAAAGTCTCCCGGGCATCAATTCAATTATGCTGCTGACCAATCTCAAGACACACGTGCCTAGGGTTGGTGCAGATTCTAGATAATGATTCTGATTTTATGATTTTTTAAATACATTTTTTAATTTGATTCAAATTTTTCATTTCAAAAATTGTGATTTTGATTTTTAAAATAACTCTATTTCTGATTCTTATTAGTAAAAAAACATATTTGATGATATTAACAGGCGAGTTTAGCTGGCTGTAAAAAGATCGATTGGTTTAGCTTCTAATAGCCTACTGTCTCATCATCTGTGCTGGTGCATGAGGCGCTAAAATATGCAAATAATTGTTCGTCACAGATCTCAAACACTGAAAGTGAGGTATACACGACTTCTGGCTGTAGGAATGAAAAATCCTCCTCTACCCCTGTTTTTTTCTTCTGGATAGGGAAGATACTGTGAAACTGAGTTGCTAATTTTTCACGAGTCTACAGGTTCTCTTGATGTACGCCATCGTAGCTTCCATTCAGGGTCTAGCGTAGCGGCAAGATGAGGGGTGTCGGTGTCAGAAACTGGAAGTCGCTAGCTGAGACGTAACTAGTGTTTATACTAGTGTAATGAAAGCTAACACAAAGGATCAGCCTTTTCAAATCTAGAGTTACAGAAGTACAATACGCTTACAGAAGCTTAAATGTATTGACCATTATTAAAATGTTCAAAAGCAAGTACAATTACTGCGAGCATTTAATTTTTGTGATTCTCAAGGTCTGATTTTGGTTTTTTAAAAAATGATTCGGATTATAATTAGAATTGGCCCAACCCTTCGCGTGCCAGGTATGATTGCTGACCACGGGACTAGGCTACTTTTTAGTGCTTTAGACAACATCTGATTTCATATTTATGATGAGTTCAGTAGTTTGTCGAAATAAAAACTCAAATTTGAGAGGCTTTACGCGTAGAATGATTTGATGAAGTTTATTTGTACACGTGTTCCCCTGTTTGCTAAGTAGCCGTTGTTTTATTTGATTCAGCTACGTTGTTTGCTCATTCGGAAGAATAACAAATTAAGCATTTTCGATGTTTGATTGCGCACACTGCAAACAAAGAACTCTTTTCCAATACCATCCATTTTATGATAGCATCACGCAGACATTTTATGCGTTGAAAAAAGGGGAGAAGCTAATCAATCCCCAAGATATCTAGTCGAAATTTTAAACCAGCGAGTACCAGGAAATGGAAATGTGGATTTTAGTATTGACAAAACTTGTGAATAGAAGTAGGGTGTGTTGAAGATTCCTCGCACCACCTCTAATCACCCTGAATGTCTATAGATATAACATATATGTGCGCTTTTATCGCGCTACGTCTCCAAATTTTAAACTTTACAAGATCTCCAGAAATTTTATATCACAAATAATTTGAAATTAATCAAAAGAAAGAAAATTAAAGTCATGGCCTGGAAGAGGGTGCAAGATCGGTTTTTGGAGCGCCTATATTTTAGCTCTATTAAAAGTTCAAACATGAATGTACTGCCTCACTCTAAGGCAGGGGTGTCAAGCATAGGACTCGCTGCAGACTTTCATCTGGCTCACGAGATAACATTGAAAAAAGCGTAAAAATTATGGGCGAGAACAAACATAACAAGAATTTTCCACGCTAACAAAATTTAAAATAATTAAGGAAATAATTTTCGTTTTAGACAATTTCTTTACATAATGAAATAAATTTAGATTCAATTTTGTTTAGAAACCAAAAATCATGTTTAAATCTTGTGCGTGTATGCATATGCGTGGAAGGTAGTTTGAAAAAATATATTCGAACCGATGAAAGTTTTTATTAACAAAAGAAATGAACGTAGAGGAGTTTTTGGAGCAATTCAAAATGATAATAATAATAATTAAAGAATAATTTCAAATTTATTTTACATTCAATAATCATAATCTTGTCATTCTTCCAAATTTCAAACTTTACTTTTCTCATTCTTTCTATTTTTTCTTTGCTTGCTTTCTTTAATTATATTACTTTCAATTTACTTCTTCCTTTTCAATCTTATTTTATTGTATTTTTATTCAACTTTGTTCCTTGTTTAATCAAATTATTATACATATTTAAAAAAAAAGAATAATTGATGGAGCATTGTCTCACCCCTTGTCGCCAAACGAACTAAGTTTGCTAATCAAAATAATCATTGCCAACTAATTGAAAATTTAGATAAAATTAAAAATGACTTTATCGAAAAATATTCTGAAATTCAAAATCCTTTCACTCTTATTGAAGACATTTTCTCGGAAGTTAAAAATGTAATTATTGATGAATTGACATGTTTTTGTGAACGTATCTAATCCGACAAAAAATATTGACCTGTTCAAAAAAACGTAAGTTCAAATTGTTGATGCAGCCAAAGTAAAGCCAACATTTAGTTTTGATACTATAAGCTCTATTAAGATCAAAGCCAACTGTTTTAAACCTAACACTAGTGTCAACAAAATTCAAGTTAAAAATTTGAGAGTTAGCAATAAGGGTACAGCTTGGGTGAATTTAGAAAATGAAAAGAAGAAATTATCAGCTACTATATAATTGCAAAGATGCGTGGCGCTACATTTATAAGAATGATAGAAGCAAAAATAAATATTATAATTTGCCAATTGTTCAACTAAAAAAAACTAAACTCAAAAACGATTTTTTGTGGATATAATGCATTACCAATAGAATTATCAATCATAAAAGTTAGAATCTGTGACAATTGTGCAAAGTTCGGTCACTCTACCTCTTTCTGCAAAGCAAAGAACCCTCAATGTTTGAAATGTTCTAAAACCGGTCACGCATCAAATAGTTGCAATTCAAGCTCAATGGTTTGCAGCAAGTGTAGCGGTTCACATCTAAACAATGACAAATCTAGCCCTTTTTTCTGAAAAAAAGATAATATAATTATCAATTCTGTTACAATTCATTAATGCCTTTCATTGAAAAGAATTTATGAGTTTAAAGCTTTTACAAATTAATCGGAGAAAATCTTATATTGCTTTGAACAAGCTCTTCATTTTTCTTGATGAAAACGAATATGACATAAATTCTAATAAACAAACCCTATCTGATTAAAAAAAGATTCCCATTTATCACCAACTCAAATTATTCTGTTATGTTTGCCTATCTTCCTTGCTCTTCTATAATTATACATAAAAAATGATACATTCGCTTAATTTCTAATTCTTTCGAATGACTTTATTCTTACGGCACAATGCATTTCTCTTAGTTATAGCTTTTACTCAGAGTATTTCTTTTCTTGTGTATACAACGAATGACTTTCAGAACGTGTCTTCAAAAAATGCTACTTTTTCTAGTCTTCGTACTGATGCCGTATTTGAATCTCATATTGAATATTAACTCTATGCAACGACGCTATGCGTGAATTGATTAATAGCTGGAAAATGCTTGAAGAACCTACCCCTTCAGATCACTACTTCATTGAAGCTTACATTGCATTCAATTCGTTCCTAAACAATTTGTCTATAAACAAAAAATATCGGATAAATCTCGTTTTATGAGTAATCTGACATCTTTAAGGAAATTAGCAACCGTGCAGACTTTATCCATTTCGCAAAATCTTTAATGAATTCATTGTTTTACTGAATCTTACAAATCAACTTGTATAACAATTAAGTGTAAGCAATCCTTTCGGAACCCTTTGCTCCATCAATTAAGGAAAAAACTTAGATATGCTCAAAAAAAATATAAACAACTTCGAGGAAAAGACAATTTTGAAATATAAAAAGATTACACTGAAACAAAATTAATTATTTTAAGAAAAAATGGGTCCAGTTTTTAGATTTTAAGTTTTCTACTATATATAAAAAAAGTTAAGCCTCTCACTAACACGAAACCTCAGATAAATCCTAAAAATTTCGTCTTACATGATGGAACCGTTTACAATATGTTACACAGACTCAACAAAAATTTTAGGCTATTTTTTTTGGATCCAACTATCAATGTTACATTCCCACTACTTTACCTCGCCAAAGCTTAGACTTCCATGAAATCTTGCCTGATGAACTCAATTTTTGTATTAATCACTTCGCCATGAAGTCTTGCCAAGGAAACGATCTAATCAATTTTAAACTGCTCGTTTTCCTCTTTTTATAAGTGAAAAACATATGCTAACGTTACGCTATCCTAAAATTCTCGTTCTATCCAGTTGTTTTAAAAATTGGCGAAGTTTTTCTAATTCCCAAAACAAAATATTCAATTGAAAAAATTGAAAACTGGCGCCCAATCACTCTACTGCCTTGTCTTGGCAAACTGCGTGAACATATCGAATCATTGATCACATTCAAAAAACAAAATGCGTAAATAGCAATCAATGCTGCATAATATATGCTATGCAAAAATCTTCAGAACTAGCTATTGACCGCTTTGTTTCGAATATATATATCGTTGCTTTAAAAATAAACTAAGCTTAAACTACTCTTTTTATAGATTTTCAAAACTTCTGCTTGTCATCCTTGCATCGTGCGAAACATGTCAAAAATGAAATTTCCTGAATATATTGTCATAGATCATACCTTAATGGTATATATAAAGGATTAACCCAATAATTCAAAAATTTTGAATAATTCTACTCCACAAGGAGGATGAATAATTTGAGTATCTCAGATATACTATTTATAACATTGATTGATCCACTCTTAAACTTTTTAGATCTCACTAACTGTTTCTACCAAGCCTACTCAGATGACTTGTTAGTCGCCATAAAGCTTTCTTTTGAACCCCTCCCCCTATTACTCGAAAAAATATTAAACTTTTTTTTATTATATATTTTTAAAATTTTTTTATTAATACAAGATTTAAAAAGTAAAAATAGTGCTATAAAAATGGCATACTTAAAGCCAGATTTTATAAAAAAAAACATTGGTAAAAAAATATTAGAGCAATAGAATTAAAAAATTATTTGCCTCCTACCCCCCTTGACAAAAAGTATTGGAAGGAATACCCATGGATGAGAAGTCGTCAACCAAGATGATTTCATGGAGTAGATGGCGTGGAACACGATTTATGATGGAATGTATGGAGCGAAGAAGTGTGGACCAGGCTTCGTTGTGAAAGCAGATGACAACACTCACGGTTGGCAAATCATGTGGATACCATTTTATTCGACATCTACAAAGGAATAGCGTATAAGTTCAAAAGCACTCAAATAATTTGTGATGAAATACTTAAATCTTTCATGTCTTTCATAAGCAGAGTGAAAACGCGTTGGTACGAAATTGCTTAGAACTAGAACTCGGAAACTACGAAGTGGATCCCACGTCCCAATTTTCCAAATGTAAGCAAAGTGTATTGAACTGGAATGTTTCAAAACCTCGACTATAATCCCCCTAGATGTGGCGGCACCACACAAAGAAAAGCTGGGAAAACACTTCCTTACAAAGAACTTTCAATTTTAGGATCAGCTAGGCAAGTAGTGACACGTTTAAATCAAATAGACAAACACACACACACACACATACATACACAAAGTTGAAATATTATCATACAATTGATTTTATATATTACCTCCGCATATACTGTCATTCCAGTTGTTTCTCGGCAAAACTCGGCTATAGAGAAACTTTCTTTGTACAAAATTTATCCCATTTCGACAAATGAGAATGAGTTCAAGACATTTGGTATTCTGGTACAAAACGTCATAGGTAGGAAATGTCCTGCACGGACGAGAATCAATCAAAAAGTATCACAGGCTCTCATTCGAGGAAGCTTTCCCCATTGACGAAAAAGAACTTTTTAAGATTCAGCAGTATTATTCGAACATTAGAAAGATGAAGCGGTCATTTTTGACTTCACTAAAATTTTAAGCATATATTTGGAGACCTTTTGTGTTCAAATTTTAAGAATGTGTACAAAAATAGATACATTTATTTTTAGGGTAAACTTTATACCAATAAATATTCGAAATAATATTTTTTTGCTAATACTAAAATGTGTAGAGCGGTGGAAAATGACCGTTGTTATTTTTACATAAAAAGTGCATGGAAAATTAGTCATACTAGATTATATCTTTTTATTGCTTATTTATATATGAGTATGTGTACTATTTATGTGTATGAGTGTCTGTGCGAATACAGACACATCATCATGTGAATATGTGACATATATATTGATCGATTATAATATTAATTTTTATTTTGTTTCATCTTATTATGGACACTTCCTCAAGCTGCGCATCTAATTCTCATGACACAGAAAGTAACTATGAAAAAATCAAGATGTTTTCTTCTAATTCTGATTCAGATGATTACTCACAAGAATAAGCAAAAATTTGTGAAAATTCTTTATTTTGAAAATAAAATACTGAATAATTTTTATCCAAAAGTTTATTATTTTATAAAGAAAACACCCAAAGATCGTGTTTTTCGACGTCATTCTGGTCCAACTTTTTATGCAAAACGACATATTGAAATGAATAAACCAATATTACAACATTCAGATTAATTTTGACGGTTTTATGCTCAAAAGTGTGCAAAAATACACTACTCCACATTAATTTTAATTTATTCCTTCAAGAAATATTTATAGGATTAGAATATGCAAGAGGCTTTTTGGTAGCTAAAAATACTCCGCTAAATGATTTATAGAACAAGAAATGTCGTCCTTCTTTATTTCCAAGAATCATGTCGCGATTTATTAAAGAGTATAAATTATTTTAACGTTGACGACTTTCTTTCTAGAAGACAAAAATATGCAATAATCGTTTTCTTCCTATTTGTGAGAATTGGGAACGTTTATAGATAATTCTCAAGCAAGTTTTGTAGCTAATGACAATCTAACGATTGATGAGCAACTATTTCCTTGCAAAACAAGATGTTCTTTTCGTCAATACATGGCTTCTAAACCTGATAAAGTTTAGTGTCTTGTTCATAAGAAAACAAAGTATTTGTGCAAGTTCTTCCCCTACATTGGGAGAGTCGATGCAAAAATTCCGGGCATTTCGTTGCCTTCACATGTGTGTCCTGAACTGATGTCTCCATATTTCAATAAAGAATATAATGTCATCATGCATGACTATTTCACTTCTTTAGGATTAACAGAAAACTTTCAATCTAAAGGACAACAATAATTGGAACTATTAGAAAAAACAGAAGGGAAGTCCTAAATTTAGGAAATGATATGAAGAAACAGCTTCTTTATTCTAGCCAAATATACATCTTTCAAAATCTGAATACAGCTTGACTGCTTATAAAGGTAAAAAATAAAAATATGCATATTTTAAATGCGATGCACAAAAGGTTTGCAATAAATATAGATCATATTAAAAAAATTTCTGAAACAATTGAATATAATAATAATAATAATACAACGTATGGAAAAGATGTAATCGACCAAATGATTAGATATTTATTTTACTTGCATAATAGATTAAAGAAAGAATATCAAGAATTGTCTTGAAAAAGAATGCATTTTTTATATGTATATATATATCAAATAGCACATATCTTAGATGCAAAGTACATTGGGAAAAAAGAACCAAATATTTTGGGTAAAAATTGCATTAAAAAAGTAAATAAACTGGTAAAAATATTTTTTGTTTGGAAAAGAAGATTTTTAAAAATAAACCTTTTGCTTTATCTCATCTTTGTATAAAGAAGTATTTGTACTAAAATAACGAAGCGGTCATTTATACGTAGGGAAAAAATTCAGTCTTTCCAGTGTTGATTTTGATGAATACCAAGAATCATCTCGTTTTCATGACGACGACACAATGAATTTGTTTTAAACACGCAAAAAGCACAAAGGCAAAGAAAGGAAGCATGTGCGGAGAATGTTTATAGGTTGTATGCGTTTCCGCCATGTAGGATGAGAAGTGAGAATTAAAAATACAGTAGTTGGTGTTAACACTAGAAGGGCCAAAAAAAAATTCACCATAAAGGTCCGAATACGTCAATTGACGCTTATATACCAAATATCAAAATTATCTTGAATTTCTTCAAATAAAAATTAAAAAAATAATGAAAAAATTTATTTAAGTTAAAAAACAAATATTAAATGCAAGTTTTGCATTTTTTTACCCCACATGTACCACAAATTGGCTTTTTACAGCCACAACATAAATCTGTAGTTCTATTCTTGCAATTTTTGTTGGAACAAGTTCTACGCTTTTGTGGTAAGCATCTTTCGATAGTTTTTGAAAATTCTTTCTCCTCATGAATTTTATATTCAGTCAATTGTTCACTAAGTTGTTGCAAAAATTTCAACCTTGATAAATTCAAATTATTAACTTTATTGTAAAGTATCCAACTATTTATTGAGGCCATGTCCAAGATATTGTAAAAAACTTGTACGGGCCATCTTCTACTTGCTGCTTTTGTTGAATACAATCTTATCATTTGGTCAAACACATCAACACCTGATTTTGTCTGATTATAAAAAAGAACAGTTTCCGGTTTTTTCTTCTGGTTGTTCTCAGTTGGTACTTGAACATCCTGGTGCATGCTGCTGAGAATGATGACAGATTTGGACTTCTTGCATTGGTACTTCGTAAGAGTGAGGAATCGATGTTCTTCTGATTTCAAGGCTAAAGTATGATAAAGCGCGTGCTTTTCTTTCAAAATCAAAGGTATTTCTTTCCTTGTGTTGCGAATGGTACCAATCAAGCTACACTTTTTTTGATGGAGTTGTACAGCCAAGTTGAGTGATGTGAAGTAGTTGTCGCAAGTAATGTTGTACCCTCTGTTATAATAAGGCTTGATCAATTTATAACAACATCAGTTGGAGAGCTTGCACTATTTTGAGTGGTGATGTCTTTGCCAAGGTAAGGAAAACCATTCACCAAATATTTTGTGTCTAGATCAACAGCAAGCCAAAACTTTATGCCGTATTTATCAGGCTTGTTAGACATGAATTGAATAAACTTGCATCTAGACTTGCACGGCATAAGTTGTTCGTCTACAGTGATAAATGCGCCTGGAACAAAGCATTTTTGGCTGTTTTGTATAAATTCATTCCACACTGAAGAAATCAAGCAAAATTTATCTTGGACAAATCGAATTTTCCTTTCACTTTTATAGTCAAAACGAAGAAACTTCATTATTTCTAAAAACCGTGTACGTGCCATAGTACTGGGAAAAATTTCACAACCCCATGCTTTACTCCACATACTTTTTATAGGTAAGTTTTTTGCACCAATAACTCCTCTAGTGAATATCAAGCCTATGAACTTTTCTAATTCTTCTAAAGAAACATTCCAATCCGAATTTTTTGTTACTCTTTTAGCTTCTGCAATTGTACACTGCTGAATGAATCGAAGCATTTTTTCAGAAAAAAGAAGTCGAAAGGAAGAAAGAGGACTGTTTTTTTCTGTATGAGTGATAGCATAAATTGTTGGACCTGGCGAAAATCTTGTTATGTTTTGTTGTTGAACGCGTCCTCTCTTCAATTCATTTTTTGAGATTTTTGTCCAAATTGATTTGTCTTTACTGATAAAGATGTCTGAATTTTTCTGATCCTCGCTATCTTCGCTTTCATCTTCAACTTCTTCACTATCACAAGAGAAAGGAATATCACTAGAATTGCAAAAACTCTGCTCAAAAAGAAAGATTCCATTCTCATCTTCATCCAAAAAATCACTGCCAGATTTATCTTCTCCACTTGAAAAAAGCATATCCATGATGATCGAAAAGAATTGTAAGACAAAGAAATGAGTGAGAAGCTAAGAATAAAGCAAAAAAACAATAATATACTTATTCGTATATGTGTATGAATGAATATAAAAGTTAGACGTCAATTGACGCAGATGGTCCTTTATGTCAAAAATGACACATCATCTTGAAGTTGAATTCTTCAAAGATAAAATAACACATATGTCAAATGAAACATTAATTAAAACATTGTCACGTAGTATGATGGTATAGTCACACATGCTATAGTGATAAATCCAATATCAAAGTATAGTTTACGTCAATTGACGTCTTTGGTCCTTCTAGTGTAGGCATATTTACGTGAAGGACTTTTACTCAGGATACACAAAAAGCATAAGCTCTATTTAGTATGTGCATGCAAAACACATGCAAGTAATTATCATTATCACTAAAACTATGGAGGTGTGAGTAAGTGCATTAGATATGGCGTCGATTCTCGCTCATCTCGGGTTCGAATCCCTCACCCTCCCGAATTAACTGTGCGAACTTTAATACGAGCGGTGAAAATGGGCGTTCTCTATGAAAACACAGCAATGCAATGTTCTTTTAATCCATTTGATTGCAGAAATAGGAGACAACATTAAGAAATTTTATAAAATAATAGCACGGGTGTGAAATGCGTGTCCCAAGAAATAAAAATTGCCTGCTAAATAATGCCACTAAAAAAGGAGAAATTTTGCTTCTTTCAAAAATGGTGGTGAAATCAAATGGGGTAAGGATGGCGTTTAAACCCATTCTGTAAAAGTTCGAGAAAATTGCCTATAATAGAGTAATAATAATTGTAAAAAGTTTTTATATAGATGCGATGACACAATGAATACTTTATTTACCAAGCGCTTTCAAAAAGTTCTTCCTTCCAGATAAAAAGAAAGTGATAGAGATGAGACAACAAACAGAAGAAAGGCATGAGAAAACGTTTATAAAGGTTAAAAGCGTTTTCTTCCATTTGTTTCCTCTACCACATTCTTTTTAATCGTGGTAAAGAAACTTAGATTCGAATGCGCTTTTACACCCTATATATGACTATGGGGCTAGAGCGGGCTCTGGATCCTTCAAAATATTTCCAGTCAAAAATAATAATTATTATGATATAATTTAGAAAATATTACACGAATCCCTTAACCAATCATCTCTCTCTTTCTATCTCTTTTATAGATGAGGGATGGAAAAAATAATAAAAGCATTGTTAAATAGGGTATAAAGATTGCGAAAAGCTATTCGTGATCATTTTTCAGTTTTAGAGACCAATTTTTTTCTAGTTACACACCATAGTACTAAAGATACATAACCTGACTATACATAAACTTTTTATGATAATTAGCTTCGGTTATAGAGCTGAATAAGCATATTGATAAATTTCATGTTTTTTAATTACTCAAGAAAACTCAATAATTCAAGCATACGAATAATAATATATGATAAAAATTATACAAAATAAAAAAATTGATATTGTTGCATTACCTTTTTGAAAAATAAATTTTACTTATCAATTCAAAAATGGATATGATTGCGCTTGTTTATAAGTCTTCCATGGGTAAAAATTTTAAACAGAGTGCGCTACTGGAACTTTGAAGTTTTCCAATAAAATTTAAAACAACTTTTTTTCAATTGTGTATATTACAAAATACGAATGGTTGAAAATGATTGATTTATTTAAAAAATGTTCAAACTAATTGGTTGGATTTCAGTGTTATTTGATTGGAATAAAAAAATATTAAGAAAAAATTTATCCAATCAGATCAAAGAGTTTGCGTACATTGACTCTCCTCCAGTGTTTAAAAAAAGAACATAACTTTTTAGATATATAATATGGATTTATTTCCTTTAAAATTTGCTTTATTCATTACTATATTCATCAATCATGTTTTTAGTTTGATTTGCTAAGTAAACACTACTAGAGCTAAGATTCTAGAATCTAATTATGATTCTCTGAATTTTTTAATTACAATTTTGATTCTAATTTTTTCATTTCTAAAATTCTGAATTAGATTCTGATTCTGATTCTCAAAATACGATTCTATTTCTAATTCTGATAAGTAAGAAACATATTGATACTCTATAGATATGTACACAGGTGAGTTTAGCTAGATGTGGTAAGATGTATTGCTTTTGTTTCCAATAGCTAATTGGATCATCATCTGTGCTGGCTGATGCATGATTCGCTGAATTATGAATAAAGTTGTTCGTCATAGCTGTCAAACACTAAAGGGCAGGTACTCGAATTTTCGCTGTAGGAATGAAAAATCCTTCGTGGTTTCTTCTCTGCAGGCGGATTGTCATCTAATTGTGTTTCCTCAATAGGGAAGGTGCTGTGGAACTCATTTCATAGTTTTTTTTTACGAAACTGCAAGTTCGGCCTGATGTATACAAGTGAAGCTTCTAGCCCTACAGTTACTGAGAGAATCTGATTTTTGTGGTTCTCTAGGTCTAATTTTAATTCTGATTTTGGATTTATTAAAAAAATGATTCTGATTACGATTCTAGGAATTTCTATGATTCTCATTATGATTCTGATTGTAATCAGAATCGACCCCAAATCTTTCTTAACCGGCTAACGACAAGGGTCGAATATTCTCGACTTTACAAAAGTAAAATCGTATGCGCTATAAATGCTTCTTAATACAAATCTTCTGCTTTACATAAGATATCGTCAAATTATTCTGGTCGTTAATTGATTCATTGGATGCTCATTCTCTATGCATCCATCTTAAACCATTTGTTTTCTCAATTTTCATAAAAGAAAAAGAAAATTTAGCCTTATTTGTAAACTTTCTGCGTTTTTCTATGAATTCTTTCGAATAAGTTTTCTTTTTAATTTTCAAATCGCACATATTCCTTAGCATAGCTCCCTGTGTCCTTCTTATTATGCCTTCTAGAGTCTTCACATTCCACTTTCTCCGAACCATAGGCAAACTTATCCATAATAAGCTTCTGACCTTAAAATTTTTGCATGCAAAGTAGGAGATATCGGATGTAATTTAAGCTACCATAATCTATATATTATCGTCACTGCCGTTTCACATCCACGTTCGCTGTTTAACAAATAAATTTACATAAAAGAGACAAAATAGAGGAGATATGATTAAGCTATAATATGAATTAATTCAACGCAAAGCGACTGAAATAGACTTTGTCTAAAAATTCAATGTCGGTCGATAACAGAACTCCTACTCGAACAACTATTTGAATCCCTTCGTTAGGTGCAAGTAAAGTTGGTTGCATGCTTGGCTTCGATCCAGCAGCAAAGCTTTCTTGCTTAGTTCGGCACAAACGATGCAATTGCGTCTTCTCGATGGAAACACCCCACGCTACCTTTACCATCACTGATAAGTATTAAGACCCCAATAATTCTTGGAAAAGTTATATGGCAGATTTTTGTAAAATTTGTTCAAAACATGAAAAAAAATGCTGATAAACTTTTATATAATATATGCTTTAGTAGCTTTAAAAGCTAAGTTAATAACGAAATGCTACTCATATTAGTCTTAGGCGTAACTAAAGATTTGCCGGGCGATAAAATTAAAATAAATGCGCGGTCACCCAACCTCCATATTCAGAGAGAACATTGATCTCGAGTGGCAATTCGTTTAACATTTACAGCTCTGAAAATTAAAACGTAAAAGAAACAGAACCTTGCAAACAGTACAAGAGGAAAAGAGGAGGTGAATTAGGAGGCAAAAGAAGAACGTTTATTAAAAATTAAGAAAAAACAACTTTTTGAAATGGCAACGTTTCTCATACACGTTAAAACGCAGAGCTTGCGTCCACCTTCACCTGCCCTATGGATGTTCCGACACTATTATCCAAAATACACTCTATTCTACTTAATTCAATCGGCAATTAATACCCCCAATACTCACAAGCTACCTTTTCCATCTAAAGCTGCTTGGTTAGCACGCATCTGCAAATGTTTACTTCCCAAATTTTTCTTGCATTTCAAAATTGGCACTGTTTCGATAAAAGTTATTAACAACGTGTACTCTGTCGTTTGGAAGAATATTTGTTTTAATGCTTACCACATTTTGTATTTTGGAATAAAAATCCTAAGGTATCTTGTACGATCCAATGTATAGTGTATGCTGCAGTCATGTAGCTAGGGTATGTTGTACATAGAAGCTATGGAGCACATAGGGCCAGGGTTGTTGAGTTGGAGTCGGAGCCGTAATATTGCGACTCCAACTCCGATTTCATAAATACAGTAAAACCTCGATATAAAGAAGTTGGAAGGAAATCAAGTTCTAGTTCATACAAAGCGAGTTTTGTTTTAACCGAGGGTTAAATTAAAATGTCAACTTTGTTTTTACTGAACCTTAATTTCCTTAAATAAATCTATCTGAAACATATGCCTCATATGGTATAAGAGGCTCTATATCGAGGATGACTCCCCAAGAAAACAAAATAAAAAAAACTTTTAATAAAAAATTTGATTCAAATGTTGTTTTTAACTTTTGTAATGTAATCAAACATTTCTTGGGCTGTGTTTTGAGCTTGCAGGAATTTCATAACTTCACTACAATGTTCTAGAGCATTAGTGGCAGTTGGCACAGGTTTCCTACTGGATACATCCTTTATAATAAAATCATCTGTGAGAGGAGCTGAAGTGAACAATTTATCGTCAACTGCAATGTAGTTTTCTAAGTCAAAAGATGTTTGGAGTCCCACGTGAGACGCTCTTTCTATCACAAAGGGTAGATTTTGAGTAATGTTTTCTGAAACACTTGTGTATTCTTCCATAGATTGCGCAAATCCTGCGTGTTTAAAACAGTTTTGAATAGTTTCACTAGTGACTGAAGACCATGCTTTCTGGTTCATATGAAGAGCATCGAGAACGTTGATAGAATAAGTAGAGCCGTTGTCAGCAGCTGTAATCAGTTTTTCAACTAAAGTCACTCTATAATGAAATTTTAAGTTTTTTATAACTCCCTGGTCCATAGGTTGTATACGGGACGTTGTACTTGCTGGCAAAAATTGTAGAGTTATATTTGTTAACGTTATTTTTGAATGAGATGCTACATTGTCTAATATAAGAACAACGTGTCGCTTTTCAGATCGAAAACGAGTGTCACGTTTTTCAAGCCATGAAAGAAATATTGAAGTATCCATCCAAGCTTTTTGTTCGCTATATATTATGTTGGCTAAGATTTAACCTTTCTAAAACAGGGTTTTAAGGATTTACCAATCACCAGTAAAGGAAGTTTATCTTTACCTGTCATGTTAGCTCCTACTAATAACGTCACTGTGGACAGCTTTCCCCCATTGCATTCTTCTCCTTTTAGCACAAATGATGAAGAAGGTAACAATTTAAAAAATAAATCCGTCTCGTCAACATTATAAATATCTTTGGGTTCGTATGTGTTTAAAATTCGTGTTAAAATTTTGTCAAAGCATTGGTTTAAAGGCTCTGCTGGGAACATCTTTTGCTTCACCGCAAATTTTTGGGCAAGTGATATTATGGCGTTTTTTGAATCTGTGAAGCCAACCTTCACTACATTTAAACTCATGATGGTTTAACCCTTTGAGGACCGGTGGGATACTGGTGTCCCAAAAAATTGAAATCATCTGCTTTAGATATATAAAATTGCATTGAAAAATAAAGCAGACGATTAGTCTTCAAAATTCTGGTCCTCAAAGGGTTAAATCTGAAGCAAATTTTTTAGCTTTAGCTCAGAGTGTAGGTCCTGAAACGGGAATGTTTTGAGCTCTGGCATTTTTGAACCAGAGAAAAAGAGCCTCTTCAACATCAGGGTAAACACTTTTTCTTAATCTTTTTCGCATTATCTCACTTTTTCACAAGATTGTTTGATTATATTAGAAGATTTCAACCTTTAACCATCATTGATTTTGATCTCAAGTTAGATTCAGCAGCAGTGATAGCACGATATTTTGTTCCAGTATCAAAACTTTTGCGTTTAAAAGATGTAGGTGCATCCATAATAAGAACAAAATTAAACAGCTTTCAAAGATAAAAACAATGGTATTAGAAAAAATGAAGGAAGTAAGATTAGAAAGATGAAAGAAGTAAGTGATATATTCAATGCACATGTGTCTGCAATTAACTGTGTGATGCACAAGCCATTGCTGATTAGAAGTGATGATGAAAATTACACCGACTTGAGACTCGCATACATGTGTTTAGAAAAGCGGTAAGATCAAAAGAGTAAAAAAAAATTTCATTCTTCTCCACAGCTCATCCTTCTCCGAGAACCAATTATTATACAATTACAGGAGTGTCAAAAATTACAAAGAAATTATTAGATTTAAAAAAAACTTCATATACACTCTTTTTAGTGTGCAACGTTGCAAAAACGCAGCATAAAAATGTTTATCATTTTAGTCCGGCATTGGAATCATGAGAATTGGGATTTTTTAATGTATCGGAATTGGAATCTTATTGGAAAAAATTACTACTACCTCTCGATACCTTGTCCCGATTCTTCAATAATTTTTTAAAACAAATTTTTTAAATAAACTAGGTTAACATTGTATAGCAAGATCTATTGTTGAATACTCTTTTCTGATTAATATTTTTCTTCTTTGTTCCATATAGAGAATTAGTAAATTTATCTAAGCTAGCAGTTTTAACTAGAACAAGGTTAGAAACAAGTTAAAAAACTTCAAATCTTGTATGAAGATGTGAGTGCGAAGACGTGTTGAACTGAAAGAAAGGGGGAGTTTTGATGAAATGTTCTTTTTGTATATTATATTCGTTGAAGGTTGTTAGGCTTATGATAAGGAGTTTTTATTTCTGACTTCTGTGGGCTGAAAAAGAACGTATTAATTGGAAATGATGATCCAACGACTTGAGGACCCTTTTGTTCTTAGCATCTTGTAGATCTTGGGTTAAATGTTAAAGCATGTAATCAGGTAATGATGTCGAATTTGTCTACATTCTATTTATGGGACATTGGCTGTTAAAGGGTAAATAGAGAGGTATTTTTTTTTATAATTTTTCATAGATAGAAGGTAAACTAGGTAATACAAAAGGTTGGTAAGTTCATATTTGTTAAAGTGAAATTTTATGTCATTTTCGGATTTATTATCGTTTTTAAAAATTTTTTTACCACTTGTGTAAAAGGTTTATAAGGTAATTGTTATCATTTGTGTTAAGTATAAGAACATAGAAAAATTTAGATGTTTTACCAACTTAATCAAAGATAATTGTTAATTTAATACTTAGTCGATTTGTGAAAAATATAAAGTTTCAAAATAAACAGAATCAGTATCGGCATCGATTATTTTTTAAGAATCGGCATGGTAATCGGAATCGCGCAAAACTTCAGTACCATCCTATCAGTACTGCACTGAACTGCATGGCAACAAAATGAAATAGTTTAAGTTACTGACAAAATCATTTATAATAATTCAAAATACAGTAGAACTCCTCCCTACGCTCACGCCTGGACAGCGGTCAACGCTTCTAATACGGTCAGAAAGTATAGTCCCGAATTTATTTCTATATATTGCATAATTATTGAGTATAACGGTGACTCCCGTATTGCGTATTACGGTCATATATTATCGCATATTTTTGTCAAACCGGACAAATTGGGTAAATTTTCAAAGGGATCAAGTTTTAACATCAAAATAAAAACACTTTTAGTTGCGAATTTTAAATCAGTCTTCCTCACCATCTGTTTTTTTGTTACCCTATTGATATAAAGTTATAGAAGCTAATACTGTCTTTAGCATTAGCATTATGATCACCCTCTTGTGTTTATACTGTGAACATTATATGATGCTTATATGATAGGATAGATACATGGTAGGACAATGTTGTATGTATGTGAGAGGATTAGTGATAATCAAGAGGATAGTAAGTAGTGGTAGTATAGCACAAACACATGTAAATCAATCTTAGTAAGTTCGTTATAGGAAGATTTCAGAAGCCATGTTGTTTTAAAAATGTTCCTCATGAAGCTTTCCCTGTTTTATGGAAGTCCAATAAAAAAGCTTGGAGAAAAAGATATTGAGCAAGTAATGGTTTTAGGACAGCTAGCAAAAAAGCAAACATTAATCGATACCTACTTTATTAAAAAGTAAAATTAGTATAGTTTTTTTACAAAATAAAAATAACTATAGATTTTACTTTTTTTATTTTTCTATGACATTTTAAGTTTATTTTTGAAAAAAAAATAGAAATGTTTTTGATTGATTATAACAGTTATCCTTTAACTCTCAAATAACATAACTACTCCTCTAATGAGGTCAATCCTAAATAACGGTCCAAAGACTTGGTCCCTATGGTGACCTCATTAGAGGAGTTCTACTGTATATGGATCTAGGATTAGTAATACCTATACCTACATTTTTTCTGTGTTTTTAATTTAATTATTATGCTTAAAAAATAATATTTTTAAATATTATCCTTCCATATAATTTTGAATTATTAAGGCGTTGTCCTCGTTTTCTTGAGGCTTGAGATACCGTATTTGCTATAAAAAAAAGCGTAGCCTCCAATAAAATCTTGCCTCAAAGGTATGCCAGTAATATAAACTCCTTGTTTCAATATAAGGCAGGTCAGTGTGGTATTATTAGGAGGCATTTCAAACTTTTTAATAAAATTTTTTAATTTTTAAGATCTTTTACGAATGATTTAAAAAAATTAAAATGGTATTTAGTGTTCTTTTAAAATATTAACAATCTAAACAATTAATGAACAATTTCTCATATGTATTTCACGACAAATCTGGAAAATAAAAGTATTCAAAAAATGCCTTACTAGAAATAACGTTTGGCTATCATTAAATACTAAAATAATGGGTGCTTCTACTTCTACGAGGGAATACTAATATACATTTCTGAATAAATTCAAGATAAGGAAATATAAAAGATGTTTAGAAAATTAATAAAAATTGAAAAAAATTACTCTTTATCTCGTGGATCTGGGAGTGTTCTATTAATGGAAATTCTACTACTGACGTACTCATTGAACTGATGGTTTTTCCATCCTTCTTCATTTTTTGCAAGTTCGGAGGAATTTAAATCTGTAAAAATAACAGCTGTTCCATTTTCTCCTGGAAATTTAATAATATAGCAAAAATAATTTTATAAATAATAAAAAAAAACCTAATTCATTCGTAACAGAGTTTAACTTTGTATATATATTTGGACGATTTATCACTCCAAATCCTAGGCTGAGAAGTTTTTCAAAAGAGTGAGTTAAAATAGGAGGAATAATTATTTTAGGATTTCTCAAAGATGTTATGCTAAGATAACTATTAAATTTATATTGCACATAAAGAAAAAGAATAAACCCTAAAAAAATAATAAAAAGAAAAAGTGTACGCTTTTTTCTGAGGCAATACAGCATATAATTATAAAATGCAAAAAAGTAAAAATATAAGAATTTAAAAAAATATTTAGACAAAATTAAAATAAAAATATTAAGGTTAAAAATATCTTTTCAATTACAAATTAAAAGATAATGTGAGAATATGTATCGTAAAATATTTTGAAATATATATTCAATTTTTCAAACTTAATAAATTTAAGTATTATTTTGAAATAATTTATAATTGAAGATACAGAAACTAGTTGCTATTAGCATATTCACCCACGCATAAGCCGCACTCTTTTTCACTGAAATTCATGGGAAATTAGAGGTGCGGCTTAGCTTGGGTGTACGTTGAATCGTTACAATCGATGATAAAGACGTGTGAATATATTTCAAAAATTTTATTTACATTGCTATAAAATTTCAATCAATTATATATTTATTTGCATTGTTTAATAATAACTTTCAAAGCCATCTTCATATGTATCATTACCAATGAGTCAACATGGTTTGTAATAAGATGAAATTTTTTTTGTAAAATTGTTGCCAAATCAGGGATTCGGCTTATGCATGGGTGCGGCTTATGCGTGGGTGAATACGGTATTGCTTCAATTTTTTCAAGTATAGAATTAACTTTATTCTCTCCATGCAAAGTCTCGAAATGGGGGATTTATTTTTAAATATAAAAATAGTAGGTGATGCTGAGAGATAGCAGAAGATGGATTCATTTTTTTAGATTATAATGGAAGGGAAGAAACATCTAAGCACTTTCGTGCTTTATTATATGCTTGCAAAATTCTTTAAAAGGTATAAAGTTTTGAGAAAATTGTAATGATTTGGATTGCGAATTAATTAAAAATAAGAGACTTTGGAGAAATTGGTTAGTTGTTGACGGAGTTTGAAGTGTAGAAAGCTAGATTTTTGAGGTGGTAGTTAAAGGATGTAAGCGAAGGTAGTAGGTGGGTGTTAAAGAATATAGGTCTTAAATAAAAGAAAATAGTGTAGTTATTTGAGTAGATTTTCTGTTTATTGGTTTTTTAATGTGAGTTGATGGGGTGTGAGAAATCTCCGGGTTCGTAGATTGCAAGTTTGACCCTATGATGATATAATGAAAGAGTTTAGGGCATTGAGGAGGTTCGGATATGAAAGTAGCTATTAGAAATTAGATAGTGTGCGATTGAGAGTTTTGACGGATAATGGAAGAAATGAAGTTCTTGCATGTTTGTAGTGGGAGCAGGAAAGTAGAAGATGATAATGTATTTTGTGTTGATTGTAGTTGAATCTACAAACATATGCTTTGTGATTTTTTGATGCGGTAGAAATAGGAGTTACACCGGCAATGTCCAGATAGCCATCTGATTAGCGGTCGTGGTGGGAAGAATTTCATTTTTGACCAAATGTTCAGAATTCGTTTTGGAGTTTTTATAGGTTGAAAGAAAATGGAGGGTGAAGATTGGATGCGTTCTTTTCTAAAGTATTGAGTGTTAGATCTAAATAGAGTGGTATAAGTTTCTAAGCGAAATATGGTAACCGGGATGTAAGGAATATTTGGAGGTACTTTTTAGCTAGCTTTCTATATAAGTGTTTTCTATAATTTTTGAGTGAGCTGGGTACAAGTAGAGGTGTATTTCAAAGTAATTTGATAAATAGGTGACTTTAGAAACAAATATATATGTTAAGAATGGGATATTGTGTTTGAGGCTTAGGTTTTGATGATGTTTTGTCTGTTAAAAGGTATAGTGTGTTGCAATGTCTAAAGGAGAACTCGTTTAGGCGTATGTAATCGTACGCATGTAGTAGGGCATAGCATTCACCACTGTATATTGGAAGGGAGAGATCGATGACAGATGTTTTTAGTTGAAAGGGAAAGGGGAAGGGCCTGAAAAGTGCAAAAGCGTAGGAAGATTTGTTTTGGTTTTTTTAGGGTGTTGAGAAAAAATGCCCACATGTGCCCACCTATGCCCACTAATGCCCACCTTTATTTTCTTCATGGAAAAAAATAAAATTTTCAATAATAAAATGAAAAAAAGTGCATAAAGTATTTTTTTCAAGTTTTAAAATATTTTTGAGTAGTTTCTTAATTTTTATTTGATATTAACAAATTTTTTGAATTATTTTTCTTTATTCTCGAACAAACTAATTATCCATTCAATCCACAATTTAAATTTTAAAAATCCAATAGATTTAAATAATTGTTTTAAAGATTTAGTAAGCTTAATATTTTTTTGCTTAAATTATATCTATTAATTGTATTAAATTATATTATACTATAAAAGATTGAGACATTGATCTGTATAAAACAATAAAAAGTAATTTTTTTGATAAATCATAAATACTATTTGCTCAGTATGTGATGATTAAAAATTGTAGATACCAACCAAGAAATGAAATATCTTCAAAAATCTATAAAGCTGACTTAAAGCCTTTATCAACGCCTCTAGATAGAAACTGTTCGTTTAACGCTGCCTTACTCATCTTATTTGGAAATAAAAAGGGACCCAAGTATGGAAAAAGTTTCCCCAACTATAGAAGAAGGAATTATCAAACTTTATGTTTAAAATTCTTGGTGTTCAGTTTTAGCAATTAAAGCAGTTGTTAGTGTTTTTTCAAGATCAATTAAGGGGTTTAACTTTTCACCCAAACTCAAATAAACTCCAATAATTTTTTGCAAAAAACAATTCAAAAATTTTAATAAAATCGTTTGTTCTTCATTTTACATTTATATATGGTCTTATATTTTTCTATTTATTTTATAAAAAGATCATCTAAAAACGGCTGCTCGCTCATTCAAGGTAATGTCCTAGTTAGACTTGGTTTTTTCTTGTTTGCAATGAGATATGTTTTCTTTGATTTAATTTAATGTATTATATAATAGTTATACTATTTTCGTATAATGTTTTATGTATTAATTTTATAATAATGGTATACATAAAAAATTCGGAGAGATGTACAGTTTGTTCTTCAAATTTTATTCTAGGCTCCATTTTTGCTTGACTTCTAAAGTTATCTTTACTTCGAATGCTTACATTTCGGATAATTTTATACTTGATGAATGATCCAAAGAATTTTATTCAAAGTTTGTTTTTTTTGTGTTAAAAATCTTCGATTGTTATCTTATTATTACACTCATGTTTTGAATCGCAGATTTTTGTATATTGTTCAATTTTTAGGTCAAAATTTTGATTTGTCTTGACTTTTATGTTCTGTTTTATAAGCGATTATACTTATAGAATTATATAAAAGTTTTGAAAAAAATACTTCCCTATTATCAGAAAACATATTCGAGTATTATCAAATCCCTGCCTGGGTTTCTTAACCAGGAAATTAATTCTATGTTCGTCAAAAGAATCGCTTTAAAGCATAAACGACCAAAATTTTATGAAAGAATAGAAGTCTGAAATTATATGGTAAATTCTCTTTAAAATTTTTTAACTCAAAGCATAATACTTTATTTAAGGTTGAAGCAAACAGAAAAGATCCATTGAATAATCGGGTGGAATTTTTCATCTATTCCTATTTGAATTGATGTTTGGATGTGAATTTACCTTATTATAAAATGTTACAGTAATAACTGAAAATTGGTATTATTTCCTCTTTTTCCTCCTCGTTCATGTATTTATTATATATTGCAGAAGACTCAGAAATGGAATTCTTGGGTGGTATACAAGATTTTTTAATATATGTGTAATATTTTCTTATTTTTCTCAATAAAATTTTTCTATTTTTAAAAACTACTGTCCTCATGATTTTTACTTTGTAACTCATTGAAACTAAATTTTGAAAGTGTTCCATTTAACTTTTTATGCTTTTATATAGACAAAGTTAATAGTTCTTTTTCGACAATTTAACAAGCTGGTTCTCTCTTATTACATGATAATTTATTTTATCAAACAAAAATTGATAGTTATTTTGATAATATATAAATATGTATATCAAATTAAAAAATAAATCTTTTATGTGCCTAAAAAAATTAATAAATAAATTTTAAAGCTTTAAAAAAAGGATTGTATGGAGTAGTACTTTTAACAGAAGAGTAAGACTAACAGATACTGTACTCGACAAATGTAAATTGCAAGTGAACTTTTATTTTTGTAATTTTATACCTTATATTTTTTCTGGAATCCAAATCATTTCGTGCCTTTAGTTATTTCAGTTTAATATAAAAATAATTTTACTTTCTCTATTTTTAGGATAATGATATACTTTTGTGATCAGTGCAGAAAAGTGATACTGTCGTCTATAGTGATTTGTAGTATTTGTAAGAAGAAATTTCATTCTGCTTGTCAGAAATTGACCGAAGAACAGAACAAAATTTTCATTCAACTTGAATTTATTTGTTTCCTATGTAATCTAAATAATTCTGAATACAATTTCGAATCTTCTCTGAAGAGATTGAGCTTGATAAGATCTTTAGAAAATAATGAGAAATACTTTTTGAGAGAATCAGTTTTTTTAAGAAATGACACAATACCTTTGCTTGAAAAGTACGGAATGATATACTCTTATGAACATTTACCAATCGATGAAATAGCTTCTAAAATTTATGAAACTAATTTAAAACCTTTAAAATCAACAGGGGATGGGAATTGTTTGTTTAATTCCCTTTCTCTTGTTCTAGTTGCAAGCGAAAAACTTTCAACAGAAATTAGATTGAAAACAGCCTTAGAAATTAATTTGAATAAAACATTTTATAATTTATGTGTCAAAAATTTAGGTATAGAGAAGGTTTCATGGGATTTAGAGGAAGAATGTGAAAAAATATGCTTGAAAAATTCTTATTGTTCTGCATTTGCGATTAAAGCAGCTTCGACTGTTATTGGAACTCAAATTAAATCAATTTATCCTCGAATAAACGGTAGCAAGGATTTAGTTTACAAAATATTAAATACAATTTTCCATCCAATAATCAACCCGCGATTAACAGAAACAAGTATTTTAGCTTATCATGTGAATTTTATTAATATTTTATGGTCATCAACTTACTTTCCTACGGAAAACTCTGGCTATTTTTTCTGGAATCCAAATCATTTCGTGCCTTTAGTTATTTCAAATCATAATTATGACTTAGTCAATGAATCCGCAGAAAAACTAATAGAATTTTCTAAAAAGGAGGATGATATTTATTGGAATAATACTCAAAATATAGAAAATGGAAATACATGCCATGAAAAGGATCAAATTAAGAAAAATACATTATTAAATTTTTTATCATTCTCAGAAGTAACAAAACTACTAATCAATAGTATAGATATAGTACATAAAATTCCTGATAATCTTAAAAATAATGAGTATTTCATTTTATATATGGAAACAAAAAATAGAAGGAGAAACTTTCATGACAATTGTGGTGTTTGGTGTGGGAATTCGATAAAAAAATATTTTTTCTTTGAAAATATAGATAATTCATACACATTTTTAAAAAGAAATTCTTCGGAGACTTTTGGAAAAACAGTAAAAAACAAATTTCGACCTGTAGAAAAACAACCAGATTTGAAAGATTTGATCATTTTAAATCGGTATTATACCTATTTGAAAATTGATAAAAATTACAAAAGAAGAGTGTCATGGTTTGAACAATTTCCAGGAAATCAAATTGAAATATCTAACAAATATCTTTATGAGTATCTTGGGAAGTACCCCGAACAAAAAATTTCTATACACGGTAACTCAAAAACCTATCATGAATATTTCAGAACACCCAATGCAACATTTGAAACAATAAGAGAAAAATTAAATCAAAACAAGAATGCAAAAAGTATTTTCATAGAATCAATAAAAGATGATGAATATTTTAGAAATATGAGAGTAATATATGATGTTAAAAAAACAATGAAAAATGAATTTTTTTTCAATACAAATGTTGCTGATGAATATCAACATATATTGAACGTGATAACTACGGGAGATAATTACATTAAATCGTTCACCCAAAATATTGGAAAAAACCCTTCAGTAATTTGTTATACAGAAACACAAATTTCTCATATGATTAATTGTGTTTATTATTCAAAGAGTTGTGTTTTAGGTATTGATAAAACATTCAATTTAGGATCTTGCTATGTGACTTGCACAGTGTATCAAGACAGAAATTTGTTCAAACGCTCAACTAAAAGAGCACCTATTTTGATGGGACCTGTTTTTTTACATTTTGATTCAAGCTTCAATACATTTTCGGTTTTTTTCTCACACTTATCTTTAGTACTTAACCATAATTTGAAAAGCAAGTTTCAACAGGAACAACTTTACATAGGATCTGATCAGGAACTTGCTATCGTTAAATCTATAAGATGTCATTTTCCTAATGTAAATATGATGTTTTGTGTGAGACATCTTCAAGATAATATAAAAAGAACATTAAGACAAAAACTGAGGCTAAAAGAAAAAGAAATAAACTCTTTTATTAATAAAATATTTAGTACCAACGGCCTAACATATTCGAATTCATTAAGTGAGTTTGATGAAAAGGTAAAATTAATAATTGAAAACTTTTACCAGAATACAAATCAAAATTTAAATTTCCTAAATAAATATTTTCCAATTATTAAAAAACATGTTGTGGAACCATGCTTAAAAAATTCCCATTTACAGATAAACTGGAAAAATAACCATTCAGAATCGTTAAATCATATAATCAAAAATTTAGTGGATTGGAAACCTAACAAAATGTTTCAACTCACCCGCAAGTTATATGATCAAACACTTTTTCAAGAAAACCAAATAAAGTCCGCATTGCATGGACAAGGAGAATATAATTTAGTCGGCGATGGAATTAAATATCGAGTAAACTACATGCAGTGGATAAAATTATCGAATGAAGAAAGAGAAAAGAAATACAAGGATTTCATTAACGATTGGAAAACTAAATATGAAGCTAAATACACAACATCTCAAAACCAATTGTTGATAGCAAAAAATGTTGAAAACATAGCTCTGAAGCCTGGCCAAAAAAGACACCTTAAGAAAATGAAATTTTGAATTTTGGTATATTTCAATATATTCATAATTTTTATCTAAATTATTCTGTAATTTTTTAGGATGAACCCATTATCAAAAAAGAAAGTTTAGACTTTGCTTTGTTCAGTTACATTGAAGATTAATTGAATGTTATATTATTTTAATAAAATTTTCTGATTTTTTTATTGTAAGTTTATCATGTTTTTGATTTACTAAACTAAGATATTCTAGCATTTTAGTATAAAAATCCAAATCAATATAAAGATTTAAGCAATTTTCTGTAAATACTCTAAATGAATACTTACTTGCGCTTGTCTTGAGATTTTTTTGAGTATTTATTCCGAAAAATCTGATGTTACAAACAAAGTAAAAATCACGAAGGCAGTAGTTTTTAAAAATAGAAAAATTTTATTGAAAATAATAAAAAAATAATACACATATATAAAAAAATCTTGTATACCACCCAAGAATTCCATTTTTGAGTCTTTTGCAATATATAATAAATACATGAAAGAGGAGGAAAAAGAGGAAATAATATCAATTTTCAGTTATTACTGTAACATCTTATAATAAGGTAAATTCACATCCTAACATCAATTCAAATAGGAATAGATGAAAAATTCCAACCGATTATTCAATGCATCTTTTCTGTTTGCTTCAACCTTAAATAAAGTATTATGATTTGAGTTAAAAAAATTTTAAGAGAATTTACCGTATAATTTATGACTTTCTTTTATAAAATTTTGGTCGTTTAAGCTTTAAAGCGATTCTTTTGACGAACTTAGAATTAAT
This sequence comes from Nectonema munidae, assembly GCA_030549495.1. Lineage (NCBI taxonomy): Eukaryota > Metazoa > Nematomorpha > Nectonematoida > Nectonematidae > Nectonema > Nectonema munidae. The sequence continues at coordinate 164,685 of JAUIRK010000994.1, forward strand.
AAATACCTAGGCAGGGATTTGATAATACTCCAATATGTTTTCTGATAATGGGGAAGTATTTTTTCAAAACTTTTATATAATTCTATAAGTGTAACAGCTTGTAAAGCAGAACATAAAAGAAGAGTCAAATCAACACTTTTGACCTAAAAATTAAACAATATAAAAAAATATAAAAAATCTGCGGTTCAAAACATGAGTGTAATAATACAAGCTTTACAATCGAAGATTTTTAACCCAAATAAACAAACTTTTATTAAAATTCTTTGGATCATTAATCAAGTATAAGATCCCAAATGTAAACATTCGAAGTAAAAATAACTTTACAAGTCAAGCAAAAATGGAACCTAAAATAAAATTTGAAGAACAAACTGTACATCTCTCCGAATATTTTATGTGTACGATTATTATAAAATTAATACATAAATTGGGTGAAAAATTAAACCCCTTAATTGATCTTCAAAAACACTAACAACTGCTTTAATTGCTAAAACTGAACACCAAGAATTTTAAACACAAAGTTTGATAATTCCTTCTTCTATAGTTGGGGAAACTTTTTCCATACTTGGGTCCCTACTAAGGATTTTTTCATTTCCAAATAAGATGAGTAAGGCAGCGTTAAACGAACAGTTTCTATCTAGATGCGTTGATAATGGCTTTAAGTCAGCTTTATAGATTTTTGAAGATATTTCATTTCTTAGTTGGTATCTACAATTTTTAATCATCACATACTGAGCAAATAGTATTTATGATTTATCAAAAAAATTACTTTTTATTGTTTTATACAGATCAATGTCTCAATCTTTTATAGTATAATATAATTTAATACAATTAATAGATATAATTTAAGCAAAAAAATATTAAGCTTACTAAATCTTTAAAACAATTATTTAAATCTATTGGATTTTTAAAATTTAAATTGTGGATTGAATGGATAATTAGTTTGTTCGAGAATAAAGAAAAATAATTCAAAAAATTTGTTAATATCAAATAAAAATTAAGAAACTACTCAAAAATATTTTAAAACTTGAAAAAAATACTTTATGCACTTTTTTTCATTTTATTATTGAAAATTTTATTTTTTTCCATGAAGAAAATAAAGGTGGGCATTAGTGGGCATAGGTGAGCACATGGGGGCATTTTTTCTCAACACCCGTTTTTTTAGCTGTCTAAGAATATTTTTATTAAATTTGAACTAAAGTTGGAGCGGGTAGTAATAAGAAGTTTAGCGATGGATTTGATGAAGCAGTTGTGAAGAGTGAAAATGCTGAGGAGAGGTGGGGTAAAAGTAGTGGATTGATTTTGGGTTTAATGACAATATTTGTGTGTGGAGGCAAAGATTGTGGGAGTAATTGGAGTGTTATGGAAGTAGAAGTATTTTACGAATTTGGTTCGATACGTGTCATGATATATTTTTTGGTAACAATTTGTTTGAGATGAAGTGTTAATGGAAGGCAGTTCGTAAAGAATTCTAAGATTCTAGTAGGGGAGGTTTGGAGGCTCTGGTCATTGGGATGAGGCAGAGGCGGTGGATTTTATTTAGATAAGTGTGTGATGATAGGTAGTTTACACTAAAAGGACCATGCGCGTCAAATGACGCATCATAACAATACAAGCACCCATATTTTCTATAATGCAATATATTTTGTTTTTTCTTTTCATGAATTTTCATATCTTTTTATAAACTTGATTTATGCAAATTTCCATGTCTTCAACACCACATGCAAACAAGTATGCATCATACCTACCTTAAAAGACCAGTCGCGTCAATTGACTACAAGCAATTACTTTCTGTTTTTCTTCCATTGCTCACATCAATCAAACGTTTTTATTGTTTGATGTGCCTCTTCTTCACACTCTTCTACACGTATTTTTCATACATACATCTTTCTGACTTGATACTTTGCTTTTTTCTTTAGCTTTCGAATCCGTTGTGTGACTCATTCTTTTACAACTTTTTTGCACTTTTGTTATGGACCAAAATATAAGTGGTGATAAGTTTCAAGCTTTGAAAAATCTAAAAAGTATTGCTTCTGACTCATCAGATGGAAGCAATTTAGATTTCAGGGGAGTAACTAATTTGTGCCAACAAGGGTATTTTGTGCCAACTACGTGAAAAATATAGTTTTCTTCAAAAAAATTTGGAAATAAGTTTAAACCATAGTAAATAAGATTTTCTAAAAGTTTTATCATAAATCTTCAAGTAGATTTTTTTTAATTCGATAAAATCTCTTTTTTCTAGTTTTTTTATTTTATCCGACATGTTTTTTAAATTATTTATCAATCCTTTCAAGACTATTCTTTCAAAGAAAAATGAACATTTAAATTTTAAAAGGAATTCAAACTAAAGCAAGAGAAATTACAAAGTTAACTTTTTTTCTTTATTATTAATATCTGTTTTTAATTTGTGTGTTTATTTTAAATTAGTTAAGTACTTTTTAATTAAATTTGTAATGTAAGGGGCGAGAGTAAGGTTTGGCTCGATGCCTGCTTGAATTCAATCGGGCACCAAAGCTTTCTTGCTCTTAATTTCACATTAGATTTGGAATTATCACTTCTCGATAAAAACATATTATTGAAAACTATTGAAGATTAAGGTTGAAGATTATTGTTTTTGTGGCAATATACTTCAATTTTAAAAATCGCTTATAAAATTTTTGAATTTTTTATTCATTTATTTTTACTATAATTAGATCAGCATTTCTTATTTTATCGTTCTCTTCCAAGTTATAACAATCAAGATCTGAATATTTACGAATGAAAAAATATTCTATTAACTCTTATATTTAGCATCCACATACAAAATACATTTTAATTCTAAAGAATATATACCATTTCATAAAAATTTAATTTTTCGCTCAAACTAACAAACAATCTTCATAACAATTTTCACAGGTCATATTTCTTAATTGACAAAATCCCAACTTTTTAAATTCTTTTCATAAAATTAATAATGAAAACTTTTCAAATATATATAGTCAAAAATAATATAATACCCAATAGTATTTTCATGCATGGATATTAGTTTATTTTCGATCATTTTTTGTTCCCACTATGATGAGACGGGATTCTTTTCAAATATTTTTCTCTTACATTATTTCACAAAGTAAAATTCAAAAATTAATTTTGTTTATTTAATTGGTATAATATTAAATTATTTTTAAGAACAGCCGTCTTTCCTCTCTTCCTTTCTCGATGGATATGTTTATACAAAATTCTCACAGTTTTCCGAAATTCCTAAGCTTGATAATAGAACAAATCTTGATTTCTAAAAGATTGTAAAATATATGTTTACATCTATTACTACAGTGATTTTCATTGATGAATTAAAATTTAATAAATATATTATTTTTGAATTTCTTATTTTTTAGCTAGAGTTTGATCCAAAAGTGATTTTGAGGGCCACTTTTTAATCCCTGAAAACTTGGTTGAAATGGAAAACATGCACAAAATCCATTGAAAAAAATTGAAAATATTATATCCGACTCTACATTGACTCATTATAAAAAATTCAGGGCATGTTTCTTTTTATCTTTAGTAATTTTCCGTATAAAAAAATTAATTTTTTATTCATTCAAAAGTTCCAATCCCCTGAAATAGTTTTTAAATCACAGGCAAATAATTTTTTTTCATAATTACGGGCCAGTTAAAGGCCTATACTAGATCTGGGTTCTACAAATCAGTTCAATGCTACTTTATCCACATTTGAATTTTAGCAATACTTGGTCTGTCTTTTGGAAGCATTAAAACAAAAATTTTTATCTTCAATAAACTTTGTTCAAATATAGAAACTGATGTTATACTTTTATGAATTAAAATTTTTTATATTTTTTTTTATTTCATTTTCCGTAAAATCAAAACAAAATAATTTATATTGACTAAAATATCTTTTTAGTTTCAAAAAAACCTGAGTACTGATGTTTTTTGATTTATCAATGTCATATCTTATATTTTTTGATATCATAATTATACGCCTAAACATTATGCATTCAAAGGCCTTGCTAATTTCCAACAATTATTGCAAAATAAAAGCAATCTCGACAGGAATTATTGCAAAATAAAATCAGTTCAAAAAGTATCACCAGAAAATACTATTAAGTTTAATTTTTAGTGAAATAAAATAAAATATGCCCTTTTTGCCTCATTTATGCTAAAATTTTATAAGAACTGTAAAAGCCTGAAATTAACAAAATAAAAGTTTTCTAAAATATAAATCAAATACAATTTTAAGCTAAAGTAAAACAAGATTCAAATTTCATAATGTTTCTTTGAAAAGAAATTGAATGATGAAGAGAATTAAGTGATATCAAAATTATATATTTATATTTATGTGCTAATCTTGAATGTAACGAAAGGATTTTTCAATTAACGCCGAAAGTATCAAAAAGATTAATTAACAAATATGAGAGATGAAATAAAAATTAATTCATGTCAATAAATTTTTATTTAATACAAAATTTTGTTAAAAAAGAGAAAATTTGTGTATTTATATGAGGATGCGCAAAGTCAAGATGAACTTTTTTGATATTAGTATAGAAATGCTTATTATACGAGAGCATATTTTTGACATGCATGTTAGATCGCATTATTTTTAGGTTTAAAAGAGAATCCAATATGGTAAAACATTTTTGCAAAACATCACAACAGATCCAATCCTTTTAAATTTCACTCAGTTAGTTTCTCTCATTTTAATTCTCAAAAAATTACCAAATTGAAAGAGGTCATACACGGATTCGGCAACATTATCCGATTAGCTTATAGCAAATATGAAGAATTTTTTTATGTTTAGGAAAAATAGAATTTTTTTCTCGCACATTAATAATCCTTTATAAGGATTTGTTAAATGTTTTAAAAAAAATTTGATAAGTTCTGTTTTCCAAATATAGAAAATTTTTATAATCAAACTTTTAAAAATTTTATTGTTTTTCAATCAACATACAAAAAGTAACATTTTAAAAAATTTTATATAAAGAACATTTTAAAAAATTTTATATAAAAAATTGAACATATTAAAATTAAACTTTTATATTGAAGTTATATCACTTTGTTTTGGCTGACTTGCGCATAGAAAACTACATTTGCTTAGTTAGTGCTTTATAATTGTCTTAAATAAAAAAGTCATTAAGGAAAATGAATAGTATTAAAGCTTTACCTTATTTGATGTTCTTTGATTTTTGATAGAAATTACATTCATCTGATATTTTTAAATCTCCATAACCATAAAGGGAACATATCAAGTTTTCTTGATATCTTACTTCGGTATACAGGCTTTCAATTAAATCTAGTATCTTTTTACTCTTCCATTCTATGTTTGATTTGAGTACATGGTTCATGGATTCACAATTATTATTTTTCCATTTATCTGGCAAATATTTGTAATTGTGTTTAGGGATAAAAACATGATTTTCAATTACAGGTAATAATCTTTCAGTTAAATAATTTCCAATTTTTTTCTCGTATATTTTTATCAGTAAACTTTTCTTTGAATTAAAATCTAAAATATTGGCAGAATCAACTAAACCTGAATTACCAAAAATTGAATTAACGAATGCCATGGTTTCTTAATGATTCATGCCAATTTTATTTTTTAGATGCCTTTGTATATTTTTTTCTAAATGTCTTTGGCAATATATGAGAGTAGTATGTGGAAAAAAATGTTTAATAGCCTTAACTAAAGCTTTTTCTTCATCACTACCTATGATTAAATTATCTGTAGTAAGTTCAAAGTTGAAATCCTGGTTCAATATAAGTGATAAATGCGAGAAAAATTTTGAATATGATTCAAACTTTCCATCCCAATGTAAATATATGGGACCAAGGAAAATAGGTACAACATTCTTTACTTTTCTTTTGAGATTTTTGTTGTCAAAAACTGTGACGGTAACGAAGCAAGGGCCTATATTAAACGTGCGATCTATTCCTAGAATGTTTAACCCAGATTTGATAGATTTGCTTAGATGTAATAGCTGATTTTGCGTATATAAATTTATATTAGGAAGTCCATTAGTATTAAGAGTCATTTCTTTCAAAAATGGGTGTCCAGTTGTTAGCATACATATTATACTTTGTATATTATCGGCGATATTGTTATTATATGCACGTAATGAATTTTTTTTTCAGATATATATTTAATATTTCTTATGACTTTTGAGGTTCTAGGTATATCCTTTTGAGATTCAAGCATTTTAGAATAAAATTTTTTACATGATTTTGTATGTTTCAATTGTTACAATACACGATCCTTTATTGCTGGATTAGTTCTCACATATTCTTGAGTATGCATTTTTAAATTTCCATGATGAGAACGTTCTAAAGGCCTCGTTCCAATATATTCCCATAAATAAATATCTGCACCTTTCTCAATCCAAGAAATTCTTCTTTTAAAAAGATCCTTGCGTTTTAATTCTGTATAATAATGCACCAATGTAATAATTTCTGCATTATCCGGCTGTGGATTCATTGAAATAAAATTTTTGTTTATATATCCAAAAGGTTCCTTATTTTTTTTAATAAACAACAATTCATTATTCAAGTTTAAAAAATATACCTTTTTCTGTGTAGTTTTAGTCCAAACTCCGAAGTTATCAAAGAAAGTTCTTTGATCATTTTTATCTTTATGAATTATTTTTGTTTTAAAATAAACATTTTCTATAAAATAGTCTGGAATAACGTCTGAATAACAGAAATCAGAAGAAAAGAGCTCGTTTATAACTACCCTGCTAGATAAAAATTTGTTACTTAATGATTTCAGTTGTTGTTTTCCATTAAAAATATTTAAAGATTCAATAAATTCAGTGCTGTCTTCATTAGAGGCAAGATAGGTATGGTCTTTTAAGGGAGAAGGTGTTATTTTATGATTAAAAATGCTGTGAATCGGGCTTTGGCTTAGTTTTCTTTTCATTACATTGCTGTACTCATTTTGAGTGGAAATCAGCAAAACAAAATGATTTGGAGTCCAGTACTTGGATATTTGTTCATGGGTACATGTCCACAAGATATGCATTATTTGAGGTACTATTATTTCTCCAATAGGCATAAAAATAGTATTTAATATTTCCGCTACCTTATCATGTGTTCCATTGATATAAGGATAAATACTTTTAATACGCATTCCTATCGCTGATGCAGCCGCTTTAATCATATAAGCGGATGACCATGACCTATTTAAGCAACATTTGAAACTCTCTTCTAAAATTGTTGGTGAAACCTTTTCTATTCCAGGATTTAATTTACAAGATACAAGTTCTTCATAATTGAGAATTAATTCGATTGCAGTAATCAATCTAAAATATAAAGAAAAAGATTCATCCCCGTTAAAAAATAATGATATTGAATTGAATAGGCAATTTCCATCACCTTTCGTGTATATAGGAGTGTAGCGCTCATTTAAACCAGTTTTGGTTAGAACTTGCAAAAAAACATTGTCAGTAATGAAGTTTTGAATATTATTGCTTGAATATATTTTTTTTATTTCAGTATTTCTCAAAAAAAAATTTTCTCTTCTAGCTGCTTTCTCATTTTCTATATTTGAAAATGAAATTTCAAGTCTCTTTAGTGCCCCAAGGTAGTTGTATTTCTCATCAACTAGGTTGCATTTAATGCATATATACGGCAATGAAGAGTTAAAAACATTTGCTTGAAAACTGGAAAGATTTTCACATTCCAAATCATAACGCTTGTAACATTTAGAGCAAAAAATACCCTCATCTTTTATTTCACTGTGGCATTTAAAACAACTGAGCATTTTCAAGTTAAAGTAAATAAAACAATTAAAACTCCTAAAATAGTAAAGTTAAAGTGTAAGTATATCAAAAACCAACAAAATTTATAATATATTATCAAAAAATACATTTAGAACTAATTGTAAAGAATTATTACAAGCACGCCTCCTCATGTATCTATTTTTTATTATCTAAGTAACTGACTCAGGAAAGTTAAATTATTCCAATAAAGAGTTATTACTTTCAACTACATTATTACAAAGATATATTATAAAAATATGAACATGCTGGTATTTTTCCAAAAGCGATTTTCAGTTCTTTAATGATGTAGTTTCTTCTGTTTAATTTTACTTAAAAACAATAAACTGTGCTTTATATATGCTTTTTGATAAATTAAAATAAAAAAATGTAAAAAATTTACAAATGTATAACAATAATAATAAGATAAGAGTATAATCAACTTTAGAAAAAAATAAAATAAAATATTTTAACATATTTAGTCAATTTTTTACTTATCAGTATGTAGTGTATTTGTCTATGATTGATTTGCTGTGAATTAAACCACACAGTTTGCAGGACTATATATTTTCTGAAGGGTTTGGTGGGAGTTTCAATATAAAAAATAGAGATAATGCTAATAAGTTTTTAATTTAAAATATAAAAAAACAACCTAATAAAATAAATATATAAAAACAGGTAATTCCAAAACGCATCACATTGGGGGAGGGGGGTAATAAAAAGATGAATTAATATCAGACAAGTTTTACAATAAGACAGGAAAAAGTTAAGCAATATTTATTTATTATTATAAGAAAAAATCTATGTAATATCTACTCGGTTAAAATAAAAAAATGCAGATAAGTAACACCCAAATCAGTTTGCATGATATAAGGGTATCGGCTGTGGTACAAACAAGGAAGTAAAACTGCGAATTTTGATATTTTCGCAACGATTGAATTAAAGTGTTGTCCATGAGAAATGAGTGCTAAATAATTGAAAGAAGGAATTTAATGAGAAAATAATCGGACTGTATAACAAGATTTATAAATTTAGAAAACAACATAAACTTCCATTTGCTTACGAGTATTATTGAAAAGAAACCTCTTGTAAATATCAAAGGCAGTGGTATATAAGTTATTGATTTATATTGGATTCATATTTGAAGAAAGCACCTACATGGTATACGTATAATATAGAAAGACAAAAATGTAAAAGAGAAGTAATGTGATTTATTAAGATAAAAAGAAGAAAGATTTCAAATTGTTTCTAGAAGTAAACCCAAGTTGATGCACTAAGACGAGGAATACTCAAAAAAGAAATGCATATATTATTTTTTGAACGGTTTAGGGCTTTAGAACGAAACCAAGTCGTTGTAGTTTGAAGAGCAGAAAAAAATATATACTCAATCAAACAATTTACTAGAATCTAAATAAACAGAAATATGTATGTTAACACACAAGTTATGAATATAGAAAGTATGCTTAGTATTGCTATTGAGAATGAGTAGGATAGCAATGTTCTCAACAGAGTAAATATAAAGATGATATGAAACATGCTAATTAATATAGGATCTATCAATGGTTTGCATGTGAAACTGTATATTATTAACACATTATGTTTAGTATTATGTGTATATATAAGATATATAGAAAAGAATAGCTGGCTTGGTACAATATGTCTATAACTTAAAATTTAATCTATACGAATTAAAAAGTAAAACTATTAAAAGTGAAAAACACAAAATACTTTCTCAAATATAATTTTTTAAAACTAGATACTTTATTAAAAGTAAAAACTAGATTTTAAAATACATTGTTATAAAAGAAATAAATACTTTTATATTCTTCCTTGGTCCTTTTAAAAATTAAATGTTAAAAAAAGTTGTCTTTAAAAGATTGATAAATAATTTAAAAAACATGTCGGATAAAATAAAAAAAACTAGAAAAAAGTGATTTTATTGAATTAAAAAAAATCTACTTGAAGATTTATGATGAAACTTTTAGAAAATCTTATTTACTATGGTTTAAACTTATTTCCAATTTTTTTTGAAGAAAACTACATTTTTCACGTAGTTGGCACAAAATACCCTAGTTGGCACAAATTAGTTACTCCCGTGGTGATAAGTTTCAAGCTTTGAAAAATCTAAAAAGTATTGCTTCTGACTCATCAGATGAAAGCAATTTAGATTTCAGGGGAGTAACTAATTTGTGCCAACAAGGGTATTTTGTGCCAACTACGTGAAAAATATAGTTTTCTTCAAAAAAATTTAGCAATGACGACTCAAATATTGAAGAAGATTTTAATACTTTTTCATCACACCTTTTATCTGACTCTTCTGATTGTGAAATTTCGATGTAGAATACATCTACAACAGATAAAAAATAAAAGTGGATTTTCATGAGAAATTTGTGACATTTCTTCTCATTCATGTGGCCGTTATCAAGATCATAACATATTGAACTTTCGCAAAGGTGTAACGGCATATGAAGCGAGTCGAGTTTCAAAACAAAGTCCGCTTTCCAGTTTTAATATTTTTTTCATCATAAAAGCCCAAAGTGTCTCTAGAAATCAAGCATGGTCATTTACAATTGAAGATTTAGAAAAATTCATTGCTCTTATTCTTGTTGGTGGTATACTTGCCCCAAGGAACTTTCCAATAAAAAGTTTGTGGAAAAATAAATTGGGTTGCCTTCTCTTCAACAAAAAACTTCCAAGTAATCGATTTATGGAAATTATGAGATTTCTTCGTTTCGACATAAAATCCATAAGAAAAACAAACTTGGTGAATGACAAATTTTGCCTAGTTTCTTCTATCTGGCAGCCATTTATTGAAAATTGCCAAAAAGCGTATGTTCCTTCTTTCAGTTTGACCGTTGATGAGCAGCTTTTGCCATGCAAAGCGAGATGAAAAATTTTGCAATATATGGCTAATAAGCCAGATAAATTTGGACTGAAATTTTTGGTGCTTATTGACGTTGAATCTAAATATTTGTTCAATGCAATTCCATACTTGGGAAAAATTGAAGAAAGAACTAAAAACATGATTGTACCTACCACCAATGTAGTTTTGAAATTAATGACACCTCTTTTCAAAAAAGGTTATAACGTGACATGCAATAATTTTTTTACTTCTTTAGAGTTATACATAGAACTTGCGAAACGAAAGTGTAGTTTAGTCGGCACTATTTGACAAAATAGAAGAAAAATGCCAGAAAGATTGAAGCAAGTGAGGGCTCTTCATGAAACTGTAGTAGTCAAATCTACAGAGAAGCCAACCGTTACTCTCACATCTTATCAATGTAAAAAGTCAAAATCAATGATTATGTTAAGTACACTCCATTCTTGCGTGCACATTCCTTCAGAAAACATTCATAAGAAAAAAGCAGTTTCAATACTTTTTTATAATAAAAATAAAATGGGAGTTGACGTGTTAGATCAAATGGCTAAACAGTACTACACTAAAGCATGTAGTAGGCGCTGGCACATGCACGTTTTTTACAACATTCTTGACCTGGCTCTTATAAAGAGTTGGGTCATTTATAGTGGTGTTTGCAAATCATCAATGAGCAGAAGAGACTATATTCGAAAGGTTGCAGAAGAACTTTGTGGAAGTTCTTCATCAGAAGAACCTTGTTCAAAAAAGAGAACAAAAAATAAAAAAAATACAGAACGTAAAAAGTGTGCAAGTTCTGGGGGCAGAAATAGAACAAAAGAAGTATGTGGCAAGTGTGGAAAGACGGTTTGTGGAACTTGTGCCCTGAGACTTTGTCAAGATTGTTAAAAATGTAGTTTATGATAATAAAATTTGTTTATTTCTTTTTTAAATCAATTATTTTTTTGATCCGTAAAAAATATAACTAAAATTTGAATACTTTAACCCTATTAGTGATTCCCTCTGTGGCGAGGGGCATTTTAGCCCCCCCCCCCCTCAGTTTTTCTTGAATGATTGCTAATTTTTACAAAATTTTCGCGTGAACCTACAAAATGATTGATTGCGAATCTGATCGTCACATTTATTTTTTTATAAAAATCAATCAAACTTGTCAAAAAATGATTGATATTTGACAGCTCAACTAAAAAAAGAGACTTTTAATTTAAATGTGTATACAAAATTTTGTACACATATATACCCATTTTCAAGTGTGCTGAACACGAGGTCACGTTTATTTTTTTTTTAAAATTAACCAAATCTATCAAAAAATTGATTGATATTTGACAGCTCAACTGAAAAAAGAAACGTTTAGTTTAAATGGTTATACAAAGTTTTTTTACACATATATACCCATTTTCATGTATGCTGAATACGAGGGTCACGTTTATTTTTTAAAAAAAATCATTTAAACCTATCAAAAAATTGATTGATATATGACAGCTCAAATTAAAAAAGAACCTTTTAGTTTAAATGGTTATACAAAGTTTTGTATTTATATACACCCGTTTTCATGTAGGCTGAATACAATCCTCACGTTAATTTTTTTGAAAAATCAATCAAACCTTGTCAAAATTTTATTGACATATGACAGCCCAACTGAAAAAATTAACTCTTTATTTAAGTAGTTATAAAAAGTTTTTTTAACATTTTTGATTAATTTGTGACTTTTTTAAAATCGTGGTATGTTTGGGTTCAGATATATTGTACTGATTTTTGAACGATTTGTTTTCATGCTATTCTCCAAAGACTATATTCAAATTTTTATTCATTTCACAAATGAATTTATTTCCCTTTGAAGTTTAGATTTTATTTGGAATCTATAATAAAACAAATTTTTCAGTATCAAAATTTCCAATGAGGCACGAATATTAATTTTGATACTCATCATTATACTATAAAATTGATTCATATATTTATGTCCAAAATTTTTTTTTTCATTTTTAGACTATAGAATGAAAATTACGCTGTGAATTATATTTCAACTGGAGTTTGCATGATTACATCATGTTTTTTAAATATTATGTACAATTTTTTAGAATTTTTCAAACTTTGAATATTCCATTTATATGTGTATACAGATATGCAAAATTTAGTAATTCTATTTCGGAGGAATGAAGTTATAACTTTTAAAAATTTCTTACATTTGTATATATAAAGTAGGCTCCCTCTTCTTCAGAAAATGTCATCCAAGTTTTGCCAAGGTAACGATGTATAGATTGAGAATAAAGTTTTTCTCTTTTTTTTTAAACTATTTTTATTATCCTTGGCGTTAATAAAGGAGATCATTCACTTTTTTTAAATACTGCCAGCAATTATTAAATAAAATAGCAAATTTAAGGCAGAAAACGCATGTTGAGGTGAAAATATTTTTCATTTTAGAGAAACGATACGACAACCTCAAAAATAGCTAAAATAGCCCCCCCCCCCCCGTCACTGATATCTGCGTCAATTGACGCACTCTAGCGTTTAGAGGTATAATGAAATTGTAGTCCTTCTTCGAGTGTTAATGATAGGCCCCATGAAAGAATGCCATACTCAAGGGTAGGTAGGATGATTGATTTATAAATAAAAGAGGATTGTTCAATACTTAGACCCCATTTATAAGATATAAGTTTACTAAGAGAGAAAAGAGTTGAAGATAGTTTGTGGTATAGGTTTTTAAAGTGGGATGGACCTTTTGAGGTTTGATTGAAAGGTGAGCCCTAAATATTTCACGAAGGACGATGGTTGGATGATAGTATCGCTGGATGATAATAGTAGGAGGTGAGGGGAATGTGTTCGTGTGAAGTGTATAAGAGTTTATCTTACTGCGTTAAATTTTACTTTTAATGAATCGGCTGCAAAATTTAGCGTGTTATAGAGTGAGTGCATATTCATTATGGTTCCTTTTTGAGAGTTTGAGGTAAAGATAAAGGTTAGATCATATGAATAGGGTTGAAAGAAGACTGAATTGTTAGCTAATATATCTAATAGGGGGTTTATAAGTATAATCCAGAGGATATCGGAGAGGCACCCACCTTGTGGCGTGGAAAGTGAGAGGGAATGAATGGCAACTAGAGAATTGTGTCTGAATATGAGACACCGATTTGAAAGATATTTTTGAATGAATTTTATGAGATAATTGGGTATTTTTGTCGGATCATGTTGAAAATGATTGTGGGATGCCATGAGGAATTGAGTGCGTTGTTGATGTCTTGAAAGAGGGCGGATGATGTTAATTTGAATGATGGTTTTGCTTCGAGCTAGGAGGAGAGTCTAGAGCGGATTCTGGACTTTTGTGTACGAGATATGCAAATTTGAAGGAATTAATTTTGTTAAATGTCGTGATGTGAAAGAGAAAACTTTTACGTAAAATTTTGCTAAGATTTTCCTTAAATTAGGGAGGATGGTGATTAGTCACCAGTTTGTTATGAGGCTTAAGTCTTTGTTGGGTTTAGGGAGTAAAATTTGCTTACCTATTCCCCAGATAGATGGAAAAAAGGAGAATTTTAGGCAACTGTTATATAATTATAAGTGATATTGTGAATATAAAGAGAAGGATTTTATGATATGTTTTGTAGTTATAAGATCAAGGCTTAAAGATGATTTAGGGTTTAGACTGTTTATAGCAGAGGCTAATTTAATTTGATTTACTGGAGGAAATGTTTGGGATGAGGTTATGGATGGGAAAGAGGAGACATGTTCGCCTAAAGTGTGGTTTACTGTGTTATCGGATATTTGGGAATCCTGAGGGAAAAGGATTGGAAGAAAGGATGGGTTGATTTAATGGGTCGTTGGAAATGCTCTGCGAGTTTTGCGACGGAATTAATCACGTTCCATGGATTTTTAAGAGAAGAGGATGAGAATTTTTTCCAAGATTCTTTTTTTGCAGAATTTATTTCTGCCATATATCTATCTTTCATATTGAAGTAGTGTTCGATGTTGTTAGGGTTTTTACGAAGCGTTTTGAGAGAGTGTTTTAGAGATTTTTCAAGTAAGGTGAGAAAAGGAGTCCAGAAGTATGTGCGTTTTCTGCGTAAATATGGCTTGGCTGGGGTAGATAGTGTGATGGAGAGTTTAATTGTGTTGTTGAGGGCAAGGGCTGCAGAATCAAGATCACGGGGAGAATTTATGTGGGGAATAGTTGAAGGAAGTTTTGAATTTAATAGATTTAGAAAGGTGCTCCAGTGGGTTTGAAGTGGATTTTGGTTTGATAATCTAGTGAAGGATTTTATATTAACTTGATAAGTTATAAAAAGATGCTCAGAAGCAGGTGGTGTGTTTGAGATCTCCCAATTTGTAGTGACTTTTAAATTCAAAATTTATAATCCTTTAACCTTATTAGTGCTGGGGTGGGGCGTAAAACGCCCGTCTCCCTCTTGACTAAAAAATTAATTGTACAAAATTGGATTAATCATATCCATTCAAATTTCATGACTTTTCCTAAAATCGCTAACTGCATCTTTTTATTTCTTGACTCATTTTTTACATTTAGGATTTGAAAATACCTATAAGTGTTAATCAATTTACGTTTACTTCTAAAAATTGTCTCCAAAAACATTCATTTAAATTTTACACTGAAATATATGTGTTATACTAAATCGCCCATGCTGGTTTCATTTCTGAACTCATTTTTTATATTTAGGATTTGAAAATACCTATAAGTGTTAATCAAATTTGTGGTTTACTTCTAAAAATTGTCTCGAAAAACATTCAATCTAATTTTAGATGAAATATATGCTTTTATACTAAATCAACATTGACTCAATTTTGGCTAATACGTTTAAAAATATCTGGAAGTGGCAATTGAATTAGTTTTGTATGCCTGAAAATCAGCTCTGTGAAAAATATTTCAAAAAAGCTTTGTATATTAGTTATATAGTAAAAATAAACTTTTTTTTGTATATTTTGGCTTATAATTCTTTCTACAATCATCTTGAGTATGAAATAATTATTTAAAAAAAACAAAAGGTATTATAAAAGCTTTTGAAAATTTGTGAGAGAATAAACCAAGTTGAAAACTAATTGAAAAGAAAATATGTGATCAAAACAAATAATTAAAAAAATATATGTATCTTGACTAAATGGAAGATATACCATGCTCTAATGAACTAGGAACTGGTGTAATGATCTAATATGGGTGCTTCAAAAATGATTCTGACCATGAAAAAGAAGTTCCTCTTTTACAAAAAAAAATCTTTAAATCTAGAGCTTACCATCTAGGATTACAATTTAGGTCAGAGTTATCAAAAATGGCAAAGATGCCAATATGTGAGTATTTAGTCACTACCAAGATATTTTTAACTTAAATTGAATTTGTCCACCTTTTTCTTTTTGCGTGAAAGAGAGAATCATTTAGATGAAGAAGGAGGACAACTTTTTGTAATTAAACAATGAACATCATTAAAGATTCATCAGAAAAAAAACTTTTGAACTTGGATTGGTTGACAAATATTCAGTCTTGATAATTATCTGATAATAAAATACACGATACTGATTAAAAAAAGCCTAAGATCATCTATAGAAGATTCTTTAATCAAAATGCTTTGGAAGAGGAAAAAATCTGTTCAAAATAAATCCTTACAAACATTTTTTCAAACACAGATTGAAGAAAATAAATTTCTAATGAAAAAAAAGAGCCACCAAGAAAGGAACATCATAGAATGAATAGCAAAATTACATACTGTAAAATATAGAAGATATGACGTAGAAACTACGAGCCGATAACGAATTTGTAGCCAAAAAAATAGAGGTCGTATCGAGATACATAATTTACTGAACAAATGAAATATTTTGAGTGAATTAAACATCTACAGTTGGTTTATTAAATAAATTAAGAAAATAATTACCAGAGAAATACTGCAAGTAGAATTTATTTTAAAGTTTATATATTTGACATTGATTTACAGGTTTAATCGATTTTGACAGGTTTTATTGATTTTATAAAAAAGAATATCACAATTAAATTCTACATACTTGAAATGTATAAAAAACTTTTTATAAGAATAAAAATTTTAATTTTGACATGGGCTGCCATATTTAAATTATTTTTTGTCAGATTTGGGTATTTTAAAAAAAAAAGGAATATTACCAGTAAACACATCGTACTTGAAAATGAGTATGTGTTGTAAAAAACATTATATACATTCAAACCTGCTCTAAACGCCACCTCTATAAGATCGCCACTTCTTTAAGAGCGCCACTTTCTTACAGTCCCGATCAATTTTACATTAAAAATACCCTGTAAAAGACCACCACCTCTGTAACGGCGCCAAGCGCCACTACATTGCAGTCCGAATCTTAATAAAAACTTGCACAAGAACGCCACGCACCATACTAGAGAAGTATATTATTTTGTTAGCCTTCCTTATTTATTATCTACATTACTAGAAAATGAAATCTTGCATCAGTTGACTACTGAGATGACAAAAAGAAACTTTCTAATGATGTACGTGAATTACAACTAAACTTGAAATGTAATTTATCATATGACTGGCACGCGTACATCTTGATCACTTTTAACCCTCTGAGGACCAGTGGGTCACCAGTGATCCAAGAAATGAAAATCGCCTGATTTGAATATATAGAATTCCATTGAAAAAGAAAGCAGACGAATCTCCTCTTCAAAATGTTGGTCCTCAAAGGAAACAATGAACGGTAATCTTCGATGTGTATCAAGTTATGCAGAGTGGTAGATAAAATAAGATTTCATGTATACGACTAACACGCATATGCCTTATGTCATTCATGCAGCATTGATAATTGTAATTAATGATGTATACGTATTTACGTGGCAAGTGTTTTACTTAGAATGAAAGTTTCTTCATCACATATTTTTGCTTTATTTAGAGCTAACACATAATAATTGTTTTCTATCAAAATGTCTAAAGGAAATAAAAAAAACTCTGTCCCTTGTAGATAAAGTTAAGGTGTTTGAAATGTACGAAAAAATTGAAAGTTGGCGTAAAGTGGCTGGCGCATTCAGCGTCAGCAAAGATCAAGTTCAAAATATTATGAAGCGAAAAGCCGAAATTTTGCATGATTTTCAAAACAATGCTCCAAACGATCGTAAACGTAAAATGCGAAAAACAGGAAATGAAAAAGTTAATGAACTAAGTTGAAAGTGGTTTCAAGACTCTTCAACTAGACGAGTACAAGTCAGTTTGTAAAGCGTCATAATATTGTGTTTCGATCTGTGTCTGGGGAAAGTGGTGATGTAGACAAAAGTGTTGTTTGTAATTGGAAACAAAAGCTTTCTACCATTTGTGCTGGGTATGAGCCAAAAAACATTTTTAATATGGATGAAACCGGCTTGTTCTACAGAAACATTCAGCGAAACAAATCATTACATGTTAAAGGGCATAACACACATGGCGGTAAACAGTCTAAAGACCGCATTACCGCTGCTTTATCTGCTTCAATGACTGGAGAGAAATTTCCTTTACTTGTGATAGGAAAATCGGAAAATCCTCGTTGTTTTAAAAACATTGATAAACATTCACTTCCTGTTAAATATAAGTCAAACAAAAAGTCGTGGATGACAGGTGAAATCTTTGATAATTGGGTAAAAAGGTTTGATTGTCAAATGAAAAATCAAAAACGAGAAGTCTTGTTATTGTTGGACAATTCTCCTGCGCACCCTCATGTGACACTTACTAGCGTTAAATTAGTTTTTCTGCCACCAAACACATCAGTTATTCAGCCCATGGATCAAGGCATCATACAGGCCATGAAGCTAAAATACAGAGACAGACAGCTACAGTTTGTTTGTGACAACATTGCGAAAGATGAGTTCATCACTGGTCTGGAAATTCTCCGAAAAATTTCTCTTTTGGATGCCATCAACTGGGTCCATAAAGCTTGGAATGAAGTGATCTCTTCCACTATTCATAAGTGTTTTGCTCGAGTTGGATTTACTGCAGAGGTTTTCACGAATGTAAACACATCAGATATGGAAAGCACGGAGATTGACGTTGATGTTTTCGAAGAAACCAATGATGTTTCTTCATCAGTTTTATGTCTTTCCAAAGAATTATTTGGATTACAATTCAACAATCTTCACCACATTGATAATGACCTTCCTACCTGAAATTATGCTATTGACTGGGATCGCTCCGCTTCAGATATTTTTCATGATAACGAAAAGGACTCAGATGGTGATGATTATGTTGATGATAACGGTGGTAAAGAGCCAGTTGAAGAATCGTTCAAGCCACCTTCTTTAACTCACGTCCAAGACTGCATAGAAATATGAAATGTTTTTATTGATAAATTTTTTTGAAATTGTGTTAATTCAATTTTCTATGATAAATTTTTCAGATACTGAAGGTGAACCTTGATAAAACCACCACCTGCGTAAAACAGCGGCTTTTGACTGGTCCCAAGGGTGACTGTCTTAAACAGGTTTGACGTATTAATATCTGAGAAAAAGAGAGGCACTTTATGCACCCTCCTCTCAGTACTTGAGCGGACAAATTTAGCCCAGCACTACTAGAGAAACAAATTCTAAATTACATCTTTTAATCCAGTTATCTTTAAAACATTTAAAAAATAAAATTTGAGAACTGGGAATGGAGCTTAAAAGCAGAATAGTTCTAAATGTGGTTTCTACAAGGAAAATAAAATAAATTTTTTCATAAATTATTTTTGAACAGGAAAGATCAACTTCACCAGTATTTTCGGCAGTAGTTTCAAAAATAATTGCTTTAACTTGGTCTGCAAGTTCAAACAAGTCATAACAAGATTGGTGTATGCTATTCCTCTTGATTTTATCAATTTTGAAACTGAAAAAAATATATTCGCAACCAAGATAAGAAATGAGTATGAATAACGATCAGTGTTATGAGACGAAAGGATTAAAGAGAACTTTCACCATCCTACCATCCCATTGAAAACATTAATAGGGCTATTTACAGAAAAATCTTGGCAGAGATTTCTCTTGTGTTCTGTTTTTTTGCACGTGAATGTAATTGTGAGTGATATTGTAATCAGGAAGATCTATTACACATTAGCATCTTCTGTAAGTTTGCGTTCGATCTAAAGGGGATATACATATATTAGGTGATACAATAGGCAGGATGTTGTCCAATTGCGTTACCGAAACTTTAGATATGGGGAGTGGTTCTCAAAAAGGAAGAAAATCTTTTTGCCAGCACCAATTCAATTGAAAATTCAATTAGGAGCTTGATAGATAAAGGACAAGAATATCCTCTTCAGTTTTATCACTTTCTGTTACTCTTAAATCTTTTTTTATTTGTCCATTCTTTTGAAGAAATCTTACAATGTTTATGGTGCCATGTTCTTGTTTAGAAATATTGGACGTAAACTCTATCACGTAGAGGTTGGCATAAAGCATCTTGAATCTTTCATTTTTTGAAATATGTGAGTGATAAAATAAGCAAATGCTAGCCTATACGCAGGTAACTCTGAACCTTCAAAATCATGAGTTGTAAATCCGATCAAGTAGAGTTTTTACCTTTAAGCGTAAATGTTGCCATACATTGTATATTATTGATAAGCAAAAAAATTCATTCACAGAAAAAAGGCTAAAATTTAAATTAATTAAATCAAAATCTCTGTTTTATTTGGAAATTATAGATCTTTTCCACATATATTGTATTTAAATCTAAAAATGATTTAAAATAACTGCTTATTTTCTGACAAATAATTTTTTGAGACAAAAGTGTTACTCAGTTTAAAATAAAAATGGATTTTAAGGAGTGTCTGGCTACGCTGATATTGAAATAGCGTAATTTGCACACAAACAACAAGCACAAAATTTTAAAATATACTGTGTTTCGTTTATCAATTTTTTGTTGAGTGAAATATTGAGTGGTAGAAAGGAGTAGTGATTTATCAATGAAATTTTTCACTGATACTATTATATGAATATTCGGATCAGGGACCGAACTCTAGATTTGACGGCGCATTAAGATAAAAAGTAGAGGATACGATCTGCTTTCTTTACCAATAACATATCATAACAATTTTAAGAAATAAGAATCAAAATGCACATGTTTTTGCTATTATAATAATAATCATATATGCTAATATTCAGATCTAATTAGGACCTTCCTCATTCGATGCTTTCTCCTGACTAGATTTCACCTTACTATTTTATAATGTAAAATGTATTAATCTTGTTGATTCATTAATCATTCTGACAGCTGTTGCAATAAACCAGGAATATTTAGTAAAAAAAATAATTGTCAAGACTATGAAACGTTCTTAAAGCATGGCAGTGAAACTACATCAATAAAATTCGAATCAAATCTAGTCTAGCCATTTCTTCTGTTATTTTTAATATTTCTTCTGGAATGAAATTCTTTAATTTTGCAGTGTATGCTTATTAATAGCTTAAATCAATAACAAAGTAAAAATAAAATGAAAGGATTGTTAGTTGCAAAAAGTTGAAACTAGGGTTTAATTCTCGAGATCTCGATCTCAAGATTTATTTGATTTTAAGGACAAAATCTCGACTCCGAGATTTATATTTTTCCCGAGAAATCTCGCAAAATATTTTTAGGTTTTTGTTTTGGAGCCGTTCATAAGAGTGACGATTTGAAAGAGTTTTATAATAATCTGCCCTTCTTAAAATAGCGATTAAAAGAGTGAAGAACCAAACATAAGAATAATAAAAATCAAGAGAGTGATGACAAAAAATTTATGTAATAATTTTAGTTATAAATCATAATTAAGAATTCAATTGTATCATATAAATAGTTGAATAATATTATATTAATAACTTGTCACCCTTTTTTATGACACTCTTTTGTTTTGTCTCTCTTTTAATAATAAAAAAATGAAAATTTTCTAATTTCTTCTAGAAATTTTTTTCCAAAGCTCTAAAACTAAAATGGCTGAACCCTCCCAAAAATCCTTTGTTTGGAGTTTTTTCGAAAAAATATCTAACAAAGAAAGTGTTCAATGCAAATTTTGCAAAAAAGTTTTTGCTTCAAAAGGCATGTCTACTACTGGTTTAATTCGCCATCTCAAAAGTAATCATGCTATTACAGAATCGAATTTCAAACATAATCTTATACACTCTCAAAAAAGACCACATTATGATGACGAAGAAGCAAGTTGTTTCAAAGAGAGTTCTCGTTTATTTCCTAAGATTTTCGCAAAAAAAGAAAGTTTGTCCGAGATTGTATCAAAACTTGTATTCGTCGATCTTTTTTCTATTCATTCAATAACGAAAAGTGAATTTATTAGAAGATCGTTGAAGGAAAGAGGTTTTAAATTACCACAAAATGGCAGCGATGTTATGAAACTAGTTCATGAACAATATAAAATTGTCAAAAAAATTATAAAAGTAAAAATAAAATCTACACTTGACAAAAACGAAAAGTTCTGTGTTTCACTCGATGAATTTTCCTCATTAAGAAATAAAAGATACTTCACTCTCAATTTGCATTCAAGTCAAAGTGAGTTTTTTAATTTAGGAATGCATTCACTGCTGAAAACGCACTAGAAAAAATTAAGCAAAAAATGGAGGAATCTTGATATCAATCTTCAAGATCACATTATTGCTTTTTTAAAAGATGGGGTAAGTTTGACGATTAAACTAGCTAGAATCAGCGGAATTTTACATCATCAAATATGTTATGCTCATAGAATACATTTAGCCGTTTGTGATGTGTTGTACAAAGGAAATAGAAATGTGGAGACTTCAACTCATTCTTCTCCAGAAAGTAGTGATGAAGACGAATTTGAATACGAAAATGATGCTTTTAATTTTGATTTAGACAATCAAGCAATTACCGTATACCATCATTTTCTTTGTGATTATGACAGAAAAATGGGTTTAAATTTTAATGAAATTTAAAAAAAACTCAGAAAAATTATCAAAATTTTCAAAAAATCTCCATTAAAGAATGAAATTTTGCAGAATTATGTCAAAAAAGAGTTTAAAAATGGAAAAAAAATGTGCTCTTAGACTCGAAAACAAGATTGAACAGCATAATTTCAATGGTGGAACGGCTCCTTGAAATTAAATCTTGTGTCGAGAAAAGCTTGATTGACATAAAAAAAAGTATTTCAATTTCTGATTCTGAAGCAAGTTTTTTAAATGATCTCGTGAACACATTAAATCCAATTAAAATTACTTCCGAAAGAATCTGCAGTAGAGATTCAAATTTACTGACAGCCGAAGCTGCGCTTGACTTTATATTTAATGAAATAAGCTCTCTTTGTACCACTTTCTCTTTAAAAGTTAAAGACTCCTTACTTTCAAGAGTCAGCATGAGAAGAAACAAAGAACTTATTAGTCTTTTAGAATATTTAAATTTCGTAAAAAATTTAGAACAGAGATCACTGAATAGTTTGACACTTTTAGATTTACCCCAAGTTCGTAAAATAGCAGGCAATGTGCTGAAGAAAGAAGGAATGGAAAAAGTTGAAAGCTTGAATGCCAGTGAAGATATTTCCGTTGAAAGTGAGAAGAGCTTCAGAAGTTTGAATGAAAAGCTTGAAACATCAATTAAGAGTAGATTGTGTCCAAAAAAATGAAATGGTTTCAAATATTGGTGAGAGTAATTATTGTAGGGAATTAAAAGCGTTCGAAGTGACTGGGAAAATGTCAACTCAGCTAGAAAAGTTATTCAATAATTTAAAAAGTATTCCACCAACATCCACCAAGTGTGAAAGAGTATTTTCTTCAGCAGGGCTTTTTATCACGAAGCTTAGAACAAAGCTCAGTGACGAAAGCATCAATTGCTTAATCTTCCTGAGAACCTTTTTTAAAACCTCTAACTAAATAGATTTTACTAAAACATTTTATTTAGTTTTTTTTTGACATTTTTCAATAAATTTGAACTTTAATGATTCGTCAATATAATTTTTTTTTATTTTTTGGTTTTATTAAAAATTTAAAAAATTCTGAGAAATCTCGAGAATTCACGATGCATATTTTTTTTCAACGAGAAATCTCGATTCCAGATATAAAGTATAAAATATTAAAGTCTAGTTGAAAGACATATTTTTCTATAATTGAAAATTGAGTGCGATAATAAATCAAAAATACGTTAAAAATTAGGCTGTGTTTTTGAGATTTGAGTATTTCAGTGTACGTATGTCTAATGTCAATAAGTATGTATTCGTGTGCGTGTATGTATGTATGTATGTATGTCTAGATGTTTTTTGTGTCAGACATGTATTAATACAAATAAATAGGAAAGTTTGTGTCAAGAATGTCAAATGTGTATGTAAATGTATGTATGTAGGATTGCGCTAACACTAATGGTCATTCTACACCAATCCTGACCCCGACAATAGCCTTTCAATATTTTTACACATCAATACCCATTTGGAAATTCGTTGAGCACTTGTCAATCAACCATTATGCAAATTAATGAATAAATTTAAATAGTCAAAATGAGCGCGAGAGTGAAAAATTATGAGTTTTTTATTTGATGATATTGAAATATGTTTAGTAAATATTTTTCGTAACAAGATAAAAATCAAGTAAAACAAAATAGATTATTGCTAAACTGTTAGACTAGGAACCTGCACGAATTTGTATGAAAGTTAGTAAAAAAGGTTGCGTAATATATTTCATAGAAATGCGGAGTCGTTGGCGTTAATGCTTGTATTGTTATTCCTTTTATTTGTCTCATCGCAATCATTGTTGTTGATGTAGAGAGGGCCTTGATTGCTGCGCAAGTTCCAGTTCAGAGCATTTGTCAGTCCGAAGAACCAATCCTCAATTTGTCCACTATTGCAGAAGGTAGGAAGTGAAAATTTAGAAGTGGTTATGCTGATGCTGCAACAAAAGTATGAATGATTGAAAATGGAAGTTGAACCCATTTGACCCACTGTTTTTGGCCATTTTATAAACATAATAAAAGAAGTACCACTTTTAATAAAAATAGAAAATTGGAGTAGACAAATCACCAATAAAATAAATCATTTGGAACATTAATTTATAAAGCGTTACTGTCAATCCATTATGGCTGAAAAGGTTACGGTCGTTTTATGTCAAGTTACTAAATGTCGTATACTTTTTCTAGAATAAAATGGGTTACGGTAATTTAGTAGCACACCTACATTTTTAAGGACTTAAAGACTCAATTCAAATTTGACGTGACTGTTCTATAAAAAAATTAAATTAAGGCAGAGAAAATATATACTGTTGTGTGGGGGAAATAAAAACAAAGATTTACCAATCAGAGATTTTAAGTTCTGTTCGATTATTTCCGTCGAAGGAAACGAAAGCAGAACCTCTACTCTCTGGAGCGAGCTTTAGATTGATTTCCACGCCACCGGGAACGACAATTGGCCGAAAACTGAGTGTGTGTGGACAGATGGGTGCGAGTATTATGGAGGGAATTGACGGATGCACCATGGATGCTCCAGCAGAGCACGCATACGCAGTGCTTCCTGTTGGCGTAGCGATTATCAGTCCTTGAGGAAAAAGACAACGCGTTTTGAAAAAATACAAGTCTTTTTAGACTGACCAAATAAAATTTGTCCTATATTTAAAACTTTAACACATATACCACATTTCAAAATAAGATGATGAATCGGTGATCGCAAGTACCTTGCACATCACGTCATCTAAATCCAATCCGATCGTAAAGTGGACGGACACCCTCTCCGCCGGGATTTTATTTTATCCCCTTGGATTATTATGCAAACCCTTAACCAGAAAATTTTTAGGAGGGAGTAAAACTAATAAAAGATTAGGGTGAGAGTGCTTATATATGTTCTTTTTTTTAATTGGTCATTTGTACGAGAGAGTGGGATGTTCAAAGAATCGTGTAAATCAGTGTTTCCCAACAATTTCCTACTCAACGCCCATTTAGAAGACATAATTTCAAGGAAACGCCCGCTAGTTATAAAATATATTTTCTTTTAGAATAAAAAATGCATAGATACTGTAGCACAGGGGTCGGCAAAGTGATCGATATCGATCCCTGGGGGTCGATAACAGATCTTTAGGGGTCAGTAAGATAGACAACTTATCAAATTGTGCTATGCTTTTTTTACTTTATAGTAGTAAATCTCCTTTTTCTTTTAAAACATAGCTTAGGATATTGTATAGTATAGGATATATGAAACATTTTTGGTTTATACTTTTTATCATAATCGATGGACATTGATTAATGTTTTAATGAAACTTTTCTATGGGGGGGGGGGGGTTTGATGTGAAGACAAATGTTCTATGACGGGGTCGTCGCGTAAAAAAGTTTGCCGATCCCTCTAGCATTATTTTTGCGATTTTTTTCATTACTTAAAATTTTATTTGCAGCACTAAATCCAATTCTACCTTACAATCGGTGGGAAAGAATAAAAGTATTTTACTCAATTCCAAATAATGGCAAGAAAATGTTAACTTTTTTTGATATCCAAAATTTATAGCTACATATATAAATTATTTTCCAAAATATAACTATGATAAATAATGCAAAATTCAAGAAAAAATTTAATACCCAATATTTAGGTCCTTCGGGCCATCTTTTTAAAACGCCTCTTTGAGGGCTCACTGCTCACTATGGGATGCAGTTGTGTAAATTGACAAAAAAAATGTAATTTTGTAGAAATGATTAATTTTAAAAATTTTAGAGGGCTCCACTGAAACCTCTCCCACACGCCTGCTCAAAATCACAATAAGAAACTATTCGTAGAAAAGAATATTTTTGAATTAGAGATGTAACTTTATACAAACAAAATTTTTAAATGCGCCTATCACCCTCAAAAAGCCTGAATAAATACAGGCAATGCTTAATACTACAAATTATACTCGATTGTGCGCGCTAAAGTAAAAAAGATAGACATCTTACCATCGCCTTGAACTTTCGTCATGAAGGTGCCATTGATATAAATCTCCAGGTTCGTCAAGTGAGAACTTATTCCCCGCTCCACTACAACCTCATTCAAAACTGTCACGCACTTGCAATTTGAATGCAACGTCAAATTTTTCTTTTCACATGGGAGCAGGCGGTAGCATGTATCTCTGGAACAAATTTTTCCTTCTAGCCTACTTCTAAGCAAAAGCTTCGTCTTGCCTATAAAATAAACATTAAAATAGAATTTAAAAAGACATCGGAACTCATATTACCATCGTTTACAACTTTATTAGTAAGATGTTATCATCTGTCAATCTTATTAACACGTGTCTACGATTGGTTCTAGTATAAGGGTAACTAGATCATTCATCATTTTTCAGCAATATTTCAAGACAAAAATTCCCAATATTTAGTGAGTTTTTGACAGGGTTTGTAATGTGGAAAAATAAACTTTTATACTATTTTTTGAGCAAGTGTATGACCAATATATATCTGTTATGTTGCAATACCAGCTTAGCTAGTCAGTCCAAAAAACAATTTGTATTTGAAATTGAGTGGATTCTTTTCTCTCTAAAAATGCTAACAGGATATGGCGTGGAAGTTTCGTTACACTTTCGCAGAAGCAACGATCAGTAAGTGTACCATCAGCCAAACAACATTGCAGCGACCGTATGATAGGCGTCAACTTATGGCTAAGAACTACAAAAGATAGATTCACATTCTCAATTTAAAGGTCGAACCAAAAATTTGTTTCCCACTTTGCCGCCAGCAGGTTCACCTCTCCGCAAGGGTTAGGCCACGGATGAATAGGTGTTAGTGTTGCGTGAGCAATAAAAAGATATTGAAGTTGCGTGTATCAAAGTGGACATAGTGGATTGGATTTGCGGGACTCTCACATAAATTGCGCGTGTGGGTCATTTGTTTAAAATTTAATGGAGGGGAGGGGGGGGAGTAGTTTCAATATTAGTACTGCGGGTTAACTTGTAAAACTACGGATATTCGCGAATTAATTCTTAATAAATCATATAATTTATAAGGTGTCCATTCATAGCTCATATATGATTGATTGTATAAAGTGTAACATCAGCAAGTACAAGGAAAGTACGATCGAAACTTCAGTCTTGTTGGCCATGTTGTTACTGCAAAAACTGATTCAAGAAGCCAAACCGTCAATCACATTCTTTTTTAAAATAGTCATATAAATAAAAAAAATTGTTTTAAAAATCCATTGTGTAAAAACAGTAGCATTTTCTCTATAAAAATAAAATAACTGTGTTAACTTTAAAATTGTTGGTTGGTTACGGATTTAAAAATTTCAAGTTCTGAACGGTTGCAGGTATTATATTTTTATGGCTGGTGAAGGCTAATAAATGCGGGGCGGGCGGAGGTAGGCAAATGTTTACAAGCTGCGCACGGCTCTAGTGTGTAGCTGAATGTGTTAGGTTTGATTTTTTTCAAGATATTCATCAATTACTGTTTATTACAACATTTAAGGAAAAATATTATTAGATAAGACGTCTTTTTGATTTCATTGTTAGAATTCATTAAAAGTAAGACTCCATTAATTAAGAATAGATTCTTTGAAAAAACTCACCTCGTCTGTGAGTCAAAACACAGTCCTTTGAATATAGCGTTCAGGTATATATTTTTACTTCATTGGATTATCCTGTAGGAATTCAACTCATGAATACAATTCACAGAACAGAATCCTCATATATAGAAATATATTTTGATACAAGGGTGCAGAAGTATGAGTTGTATTCATATAGGACATTTCAATCAAATATAAAATGGACATCGGTGGTATAGTGATGCCAGTCACTGATCTCGATATTCACATGAATGATGAGTTTTTTTTAGCCTTATGGTTTCAATGAATTCTAGACCATAATTGCTCCATTTCTACAAGTTATTTTCTACCCTCAATGTAAAATCTAAATATATGTAAACTCTCAATGTTATTCAATGATCTTACCTTCATTCTTTTTGACAAAGAATAAGTTAATAAGGGGTAAAGTAATTCATATGCATTTCATGATTAAGAGTTCTGCTCGTAAAAAAACTAGGATTTGATCAACTTGTACTTATTTTGATTCAAATTTACTATCTGAACAAAAAATGTCCTAGAAAATATATCAAAGTTGAAATGAAAGAAGTAATAAAAATAAAATATAATAATTAGAAAAAAAACTAAAAACAGTTTAATAAAATTGAGATTTTTTCAACAAATGAAGAGTTTTTTTTGCGAGAAAGAGTTTCGTAGCAGTTAAAGTGCAAATGTCGGACTTCATACAATTCACTTGTTTTTTTTAAGGAATAATTTTTTTTAAACTTTATTCTAGTAGTTATTTATCTGTCTAAATTTGAAATTTTAGGAATTCATAGAACGCGATCATTTGAAAACACTATTTTTTGATGGCATATTTTTTGAAAAGTGTTAGAAAAATGAGCTCATAAAAATATAAAACGGAAACAATTTTTCAAGAATTTTGCAAACAATAAAATTTGTCTTTGATATCTCCATTAAAAATTGGTAATCTTTCTTTAAGTTAGCATGATTTAACGCCCATAAGAAATTTTTTTGTCAAAAATTTACTTCAAAAAATTAAGTAATTTCTTATACATGGATAGAAATGACAATATAGTTAACCAAATATGAAAATTCAACACAGACACACTCTTATGCATTGCCTACTGTTATTATGTAATATAGATTTTATGTTTAATACAAAAATACTTTTGGTAAAACTTATAAAGATAATGTATTTATATCCTTCTTGAGGGTATAATCCTTCATAAAAAATTTTTTTTGAAATTTTAATCCCCGAAAAAAAGAGGTTCCTTATAAACGCATCAGGTAAATTCAGTTAGATCCGGTTTCTTTACGAAACATTTATGATCTTATTAGTTAAAACAGCCTACTAAGCCATCATCCATTCCTGAATCTAAGAAACACGGCTACAGGGACTGAAGAAATGAAACAGGTATTTAAAAATGTATATAGAAAAAAAAATATAAGTATGTTCTTAACAGCATTAGATAAAAATATGTAATATCCACGGTGTCTCTCTCTGTAAGGAAAGTCTTCTTCACAAATGTAGGTATTGATGCATGGTGTAACACAACAAAGCTATAATAAAAGCAACACTATCGAGTGAGCAAAGTCTTCATAATGGATAATACTATCATCTAGTGAATATAATTCAAAATCACTTGTAATAGCAGCAATTTTTTAATTAAATAAATTCATTAGTTGATTTATCCACTCTGATTTTCTTTTCTACTAAGAAACCATATTTTTTCCTTCACATTGAATACAGACAGATGTTACCTTTAATATTGTTTTTATTGACGGTTATACTTAAATGATAAGTATATATTATTTTTATCCTTTTATATAGAAACCTTTTATTGTTCAGGTGGGTAATTATACTTACCTTGTAGGGCTTCTTCAATTTTCGTCATAAAGTCATTGAAGTTAAATGGAGTCAGAAAGCCAAAACTTCCAAGAGAAAACGAAATTGCAGGTGGGGAGCATTTCTGGAAATAAAAGTGTCAAAATGATAGTCATTATAAGAATTCTAGAAACACATATATTTTCAAGATGTGTTCTGGTTAAAGAGCTTTGATCCCGAATGATAATTTCAAATACAATAAAAACAGTGGCCAAACGGGGCAGAAATTTGCCCGGATTAAGAAAAAAAAATTTATATTGTTACGTGCTATGAAATAATTTTTACCCCCCTCTTTAAAATTATTTCAGGTCACCATGTTTGAATTCCCAGCTACGTTACTAAATACAATCTCGTATTCGTTTAGAGTAGATCTCTTGGAAACAAGAGCAAGACCAAAAAATAAGTGTTTGAAATTTTAGCATTTCGTTTAAAAATATAAATAACAAATTAGTTTCCAATTAAAAAGTAAATTATTAAATCCATAAGAACTTTAATAACTACTGGCATTTCTTTCGCAAGCAATTTTTTGCGAATTGGGAGTTATGCGCACCAAGGATTTTGTATATCAAAGATTTCAACACCACATCGTTGTCAGGATTTAGTTTATTTTTATTTGATGATATGCATCAACTTTTTTTACTTCTTATCTTGATCCAAAATACAATCAAAATGCATAAATAATTACAGAAATAATTTAAACAAGATAAAAATTCTAAGAAAATTAATTTATTCCCTCTATGGGTAATTGAATCAATGCTGGTAAAAACTTATCTAACCTTTTTCTCTTGATTAATTCATCTGATATAACACAATGTATGGGAAACAGTGGTGTTGGGCTTCCTTGACACAAAAGTAAATAGGTACCTGGAAGAGCGATGAAGCGTGCAAGAGAGTGCCATCTCCTCCAAGAGTGATGATTAAATGAACTTGTGCTTCTATATCACTCTTTCCTAAGATGAAATTTTTATGCATTAATAAAACTATTAAATGTATATTTGTAAATACAGTGGAACGTCGTGTTACGAAAACCTCCGTTCTAGACATACAAACAATTCGCATTACGAAGAACTTTTTCAAAAAAATGTGGACTTAGCTCAGAAGCGGGTTCTTTATAATTATTTAATAGCTCGAAACCTTATTAAAAAAAATAAATCAACATAAAAACTACTGTACTAAAAAAATGTACACAATTGTTTAATTGTGTGAATAATCCAATCAATGTCAGTGGAATGGATGTATCTGCTTTGTATCATTACTCACTTCCAATCTGTTTCGGGATTTGGTTTCGGAAAACACATGCTCAAACTCATTTCAATCGAAAAATCGCTATGAGACATTTCACAAAAAAAAGTTTTGCATCTCCTCAATCAACTCAATAAACTGTTCTTGAATTAAGAAGTCTTCTGAGGCCAGATTACCAATCGAGATTATAAACGGGTTTTTGATAAATTAATATTTTCCAAATTTTTGTAGATTAGGAAAATAAAGAGACATTTATTGGCTAAGTTATGCTACGTGGTGTTTTTTGGCCCCCATGACATTTTCATTGATTAAAATCTTATTTTCATCGATATGTTCAAAAATCGAGTAAAATATTTCTTGTCTAAGAATGCGATAATTTCAGCTTCATTTTAAAAATGACAATTTTTTATTACTGCGATCTCTTTTCATTGCAGTGCAAGATCAAGGGAATTCATAGATTCAAATATGTTCATTAAGAATCATAGGAATACACAAAAACGTCCATCAGAAAATTTTACCTGCATGTCTGGTTTAATTTCCAGAAATTGCTCGTTTTCTTTCCATAGTATCCCTTGGAAAATTTCCCTTTGGAAAGCCACCTCAAGTCTGAGTGCAGAAAGCGTTTTTCAAATTGGGAATCATTTGAATAATGCATAACTCTGAAAACAAAGAAGAGTTTAAAGCATTTGCTTTTCATTGAGAACATTTTTCAACACATCAGGTATGGTTTTCAGTATTAAAGCTTGACGATGAATAATGCTCTGGATATCAATTACATATGGAGTTTTTTGCTTATCCAGAGTCTGTAAAATAGAATAGCAAGAAATTCCTAGAGCACGGTTAGTACACACTCCAAGTGCATGTTCTGGCTTAATACCATATGAATTTAAAAACTGTCCATCTTGTCAAATATTTCTCTTGCAGCAGTTGTTCTACTGCTAAGAGTTTCGCAAAACAAAAATAGACTACCAGGTGCTTATCATATTCATAGTTGTTTATATGTTGTTTATATAGTTGTTTTATAGATGATCTGTCGTTTCATCAAGCTGAATTGCAAAAAAATTGAAAATCGAATTCCAAATCAATAAAACCACCTCTGATATTATGTACAGACATATCTCCTATTAGCCTTCTAAAGGTATAGTTTGATAGGAAGATATGCTTCAACTTTACAAGTTTAGGACTTATTAACACTTTCAATATGATATCTTTGCAGCAAGATAATATCAACTGTTCTCCTATGTTGTCGGATTTTTGAAACTTTATACAAAGCTTTCGAACCACACTTAACATTTTGCAAAAACATTCCTATGTTATCAAACTGGGATTTGTACAATCACTTAGCTTGACGTTTAAAGTAGTCAGTAGTTTTGTTTACTGAACTCGAGTTAAAGCATAATACCTGAATCGAGGTAAAGTTGCTAATGTTAAGACATTTAGCATTAGGGGAGGAGCAAAATAGAGATGAATGGAGACGCAAAATAATGAGAGATTAGATGTCATAGTGGTAAAAACCGGCTTCAGCGTGCTGGGGACACTAGCCATAAAATTGATTATTACTATTACTGAACTCGAGTGCTTCATTTCCAGTGCAAGCTTCACTTGCGGGGCTTTAGAAAAGTGGATGGTAACACTTCAGAACACAAAAGACACTTACTTTCCTCTTCCCCAACAGACGTTAATGTAGTAAAACTGTTGTAAAGCAGCTTATGCAAATAAGGCGTTTGCAAAGCGCTTGCACAATTTTCCCTCAGCAACAGTGCAAAATTGTTTCCCTCTTCCAAAGTGCATGCAAATTAAAGAAGAATTTGCATGAAGTCCTATCAAGTCAATGGAAATAGTTTTTTTACAAAGATCCACTCATTTGATTAGGGTTATTACTGGAAATTTGCATAGTATATTCCAATGTATAAATACTAGTGTGTTTGTTAGAATAGACACACTTCTTCTTTGGCTTTCAATAAATGGTACCTTATTTTACTTGTCTCTGGTTAGAACATAACAAAAACCAAATTTCAAGTGAGTCGCATATATTATTTTTTAAGCCATTATTAAGAAAAAATCACATTTACATCTAGGTCTGAAAAGTAATTAAAAAATAAAATAGTACTCAATTCAAAAGGTAAATTATTTATTCTTTTAAATTTGACTTATTGGCAAAAATCGCGTGCAATAAGTTAACGATCTACTCAGTGACCCCTTCTAGACTTTTTTTTACGATTAATGGTTGAGTGAAGTTTTGGGCCTTTTAAACGCAAAAAATATTTCGATTTTCTACGAGGACTGGCTCATAATTTGATTTTTTATTTTTATGAAATAAGGTATTACAATTAGAATTTAGCTTTAGACGAAATGGTCTATTAGACCAATCATTGTTGCCCTAATCGTACCAAATCCAGAATAGATATATTGACTGTAATATATATCAGAGATGGACAAAGAAGGCTTTTTCTAATCTCATTTTTTAACGCAACTATTTTATATTTAAAGTAAAAGTAAAAGACAATTGAAACTTTAGTGAAACATTTTCAACAAATAGACACAGTTCACCACTGCATACAACTCGTTATAGCAAAAATGATAGTTATCCTTATACCCACTGATATAACATTTCAAGCAATCAAACCGTTAAGGGCTAAATAAATAAAGAAAGCAGTAAAAATATTTTCCCACTTAAAAATTGTTTCTTCTGAAGTGATATTGCAATCTATGATTCGCAAGAATGCAAAAATAAAACGTAGGACATACCAATCTCCACAACTCTCAAGTAAGAGACCAAGTTATCTTCTTTTAAAAGATCTTGAGGAATCTGACGAATGAACTTTCTTTCAACAATCACTTCCAAGCCTTTAACCTTAATACATTCTAGTTAGAAAAATAGTTGAGACGATTTATGAAGATACAAAGTAAATCACAAACCCTAACCAGCTCAACGGATAAAATACATGTTAAAACCTTAATTATCCGCTCTGTTCCTTTTAAGCCAAAAGTCTACTAGGAAAACAAATGTGTGTTAAGCAAAACCTCATGGGAAATACGCATTGCAATGTTCTCACCCGGTTTGCCATTGCGTAACTTCACAATTTTATCCATTCCATGGATATAAATTATTCGCTCTTGGAGAGATTGTGAATAAAGATATGAAAATGGCATATTAAACTTGGAGTATATTGTGAATAAAGATACAAAAATGCAAAATTTAAACTTGGAGTGAGATTCCGAATAAAGATATACAAATGTTAAATGTAAACATCGAAGATTGTAATGATAGGAATTTTTCGAAGAATAAATTAAAGAGTCTGCTATTTTGAGGGACGTCTACCAAGGATGACTAATGGAATAAAGAAGAAAAAGAAGAAAGTTTCAGAGGAGCCAAATGTCATTAAAATTAAGCACCAAAGACTCACGTTTAATAATTCAGGGCAACAAAAGTTGATTTCAAAATTCTTCCAATGGTTTTCAGTGATTTTAATTATGGAATAATTAAAGAGACATAATTAGCCCTTTCATTATGACTAAAAAATTGACATACATTTTTTTTCTAAAATCGCTTTTTCTAGCCATTATTATTTTTCTGTTGTAAGAGAGGATACACTTTTTAAAATTTTTAGGTGTATTTATTTTTTTTAAAGAATAACTTTCTACCTTTTTTTTATATACCTCCTTCACTTGTATATCATAATTATTTATAATACTCAGTATGAATCCTTGGAGATTATTGTTTTCTAGCTCTCAAACAAGTTAATTATTTAGAAACTCTAGCTTAAAAGTTTATTTGTTAGTTGGTCAGCTAATTAGTTAGTAGGTCAGTTAGTCGGTTAGTCAGTTCGTTAATTTAGTTAAACACTTAGCTAGTCAGTAAGCTATTTTTGTTAATATTCATAATGCATAAAAATACATTTTTTTTAGTGAGAGGGAGGGGTGGAAGATAAACAATAAGTACCATATTTTTATACAATTATTTTGCATTTTAGGGTTAGTAAGTTCTTTCGAAAAGGTATTAAATTTCTTATTTGTTTTTGATGAAATCATGTTCTCTAAAAATAAGATAAATTTTGGAAGGGATACGGAGTGCCTGTTGAAGTATTGTCAAAAATAGTTTTTAATAAAACGCCCTTATACAGATGTTAAAGATTTTCGTGTTATTATTGAAAAGCCAGAGGTTATCGCAGGGGTGTCCAACACGCGGCCCGCAAGGCAAATTTCTGCGGCCCTCTAAGAAAATGAGATAAGGTTGATGTTAAATTATATAGATATTAGTTTATAAAAATTTCAACAAATTTGTTACAAAAACTTTAAGTTTCTATCAAAATATAGATAGGATTATGATTTTTAAAATATCATTGGAGCTTAAACAAATTTTTTCTAAATTTTATTCCCAAATTCTACTCAATTCTTGATGGAAGCCAGTTTCCAAAGCTGATTCATTTGGTCAAAAAAATAGTTTGTATGTTTGGGAGTACGTATAAATGCGAGAAATTTTTTTCACTGATGAAGCTTAACAAAAATTATTTGCACACAAGACTGACCGATGAAAACTTAAAATCTTCTCTACGGATAGCTGCATCAAATAAAATCAAACCACAAATTGACGTTTTGGCAAAAGACAAAAGATGTCAAAGAAGCTCTCAATGATACAAGTGAACTGTAAATAGATTACAAGTATTAATTTACTTAATATAAAATAGCATATTGACACATTAATCCCAATGTTTTCATTTGAAAAATTTGAATTTGAATTATTTGTAAAAGTGAGAGACAGCTTTTATAAATAAAAATAACTCTTTCAATTAACTACTCATTTTATGTTTAATTTTCATAAAAATTGTGATAATCAGTAATCAGGATAAAAAAGTTTCTGATAAATATTTTATAAAAAAATTATTGTTATTTTTTTAAATAAGTGCGGCCCGACCGTGTCCAATAACTTTTCTAAATGGCCCGCTGCTTGTTTTAGTTGGACATCCCTGGGTTATCGTATCAGAAATGATAAGAAAAGCGGTATATTGAAACTTATATCACATTCACTATTCCCTCCACAATCATACCTACACCGTAGTTATCTACACGCGTTAAGCATAAATGATAGATCGTTGGTTATCTTATCTGAAAGAAATCTGAAAAAAGCAAAACACAAGAGTTTACCGATTTAGAAGTTATATTATGCAATGAATTATTATCATTACAAAATTAACGTTCACGTAAGACAGATTTTGGAGCGCGATTTCTCTTTGAATTAGGTCCGGTATCGTTTTAAATGGACCGGGAGTTCAAAAGGTGCCCAAAAAAAGAGGGGCCTGTGCAGTTGTTTTGCAAGACTTTCATATTATTATTGTTGAAAAGCACAATGTTACACGTTTACCCTTATTTAGCACAGCAAAAGCGGTGTATTGAGATTGAAACTTAAAAAAAAATTTTCAAGTATTAGTAGTAAGCTTACAAGTTGATAGAAAATTATAAAGTTTTAAACAAAAGCTTAACGTAAAAAATGTAAACTTGTACTAAAAAATAAGAAATTAATTGAAAAAACACTGAATTAAATCCAATAAGAAGTAACTTAAATCAAGATGGAATGATTGAGTAATGATGACGCTGAATTAAAGAAAGAAATGAGAAAGGTACCTTGGCAAGCCAGAGTGCAATCTTAACAAAGTACTTGTGGATGGCAGAATCGTAGAGCTTGCAAATCAGAAGAACTGTGCGAGCAGTTTTCATCCAAACTATTTCATGACAGTCGGGTATGAAGCTGAAGCAAAATAAAAAGTGTACTTTTATTCACACTATTAAAACAAAATTTCGTATTTCAGAGCGAATAATTTATGAGGTATAAGAAAGGCAAAATGCAGTTGCGAGATCAATTAACATTAATGAAGGTAGATAAGATCTGCGAAACATGAACACCATGTAAAAAGTCTTGGTAATAGAGATCATGTTAAAAAGATGTAGTATATTCTTTTCGAAAAATAATGGCAGTTAAAGGATCTTCAACTACTCAATGAAAAGTCTGCCAAGATTGTAGCCATTGCGGATTACTTATCCACCATTTTAACTATTGACTAACTTGGCAATGAAATCTATCATAGAAAATTTTAAATCAATAATAAACGATAGATCGTGTATCCAGCATATAAAACATGGTTTCTTATGGGTTGCATTGAGAATTTGAAAGAGAAAGTCTATTGAAGACTGAACTCCTTGTACATTTATACACATTTGAGTGTCATAGTATTATTTTCATTGATATCATGGTAGTAATAATCGTAGATGAGTAAAGAATTGGTTGTCATAAGAAGTTTACATTTATCATGACTGCTGTAATGAGCTCTCATATAAAGAATTTAAGTGTTTTTGCAACACACATTATTTCCTTCAATTTCTCTTAGATAACGATTGCACAGCTGTAAATAAGAGACTCGATATATTTCCATAAGCTTAGATTTTATACTGTATCCAGCCTTTTATCTTTATTCCAATAAAAAATTTTAACATCGTTCATCTCTACTATAAATATTTCTTCTTTTGCAAGGAAATCCTAAGATTTTGTGGCCTGGGAGAAATTATTAATTTTTTAGGGAATCTAAGGTTTTGAAATCGTGATATAAATAACTGGATTCAGTTAGATTACTTTGTCTAGACATGTTCTACACTGACCTAGATTAGATTAGTTTCTTTAGCTCGCTTTGTGTGATAAAGGTCCCGGGATCGTCGCCCAGCAAATCCAATAAGATTTTCGGCTTAAATAAGGTTGGTCATCTACTTGACTTCGACACCACAAGATTTTAGACTCAATCCAACCACAAGTCTTTTTTGCTTATACTTCGACACAAACGATGCAATTGTCCCTTGTCAACGAAAAGACTCAAACGTACCTTTATACAAATACAGTTAAATCAAAGGTGTATTTTTCCAAATAAAATTTATAAAAAAAAATTCAGCTCTGAAAATTATAATTCAAAATTAAGTATACTTCTTTAAAATATAAGCACATTAATGAATTTTGGGATAAAAAAATGATAATGATTTTTTATTATAGATGCCGTTAATTTCATCTTTTTGTACAACAATTTTTCATTTTCATTAGAAATCATGTCAAATTTATTTCATGTAATTTTTTTATTCGTTTAGTCGAGAAATTTGTCATAAACACAAGATATTTATGTAGAGTTAATTACCATATGTCTATAGTTGGTGATATATCCAATATGTCCGTATTTCGAATGAAAACAAATAAAAAACTCAACTTTTTTTTGAAAAGAATATCATGGGAAAGTGAAGAAAAACTTTATATTCGAGAAACATATGGATTTTAGTAGTATGGTAGAAAATATAATGCATACTTGAAAGCTATCAAGTCACTATATCACTTTCAGTCAGGATAAAAGTTAGTTTTTTTTAATTAAAATTGAGCAATGTTAATTATTTAAAAAAAATTTTTGTATGTTATAATGGTTTTTACTCTTAAT
The DNA here is from genome assembly GCA_030549495.1 of Nectonema munidae. Lineage (NCBI taxonomy): Eukaryota > Metazoa > Nematomorpha > Nectonematoida > Nectonematidae > Nectonema > Nectonema munidae. Next base: position 203,262 of record JAUIRK010000994.1, read on the forward strand.
CATAATTTTCAATTTGTTATTACTGGAAACTAGAAATATCACTTAATTTCGCCCCCTAATACTCAACACCTAAACATGAAGATACAAAAAAACCAAAAATGCAAAAACAAAAGGAGCCAAAACCGCTTTAAATACCAACTCTGTTAAACAACCATCATACAGGTTTGATTGTATCTATAGACTAAGTGACAAAAAATTGACTAATCACGCTTCCTAAATACTGAAATATAATAATTTCAATATAGAAATCGGTAGTGTTTTCTAAAGCGGTAACTTGTGTTAAGAGTGATTTCTTCTTTTTTCTGCTTTTTAGGGTTGGAATCTCGCTTAGAATTCTGACTTTAAAAGTATATAAAATGAACATGATGCATCAAAATGTTATTTTCTTGATATTTTTGACTTTAGGATTATATTTTCTCTTTAGATTATGCTATTAAAAGTGAGAATATTGAAAATTTTAATCTTTTTCAAGGATTCAGAGATAGAACTTTCATGATTTTTTCAAAAAGTTTCTTAGACAAACGAGTGTTACTGTGTAAATACGAATCTGAAATTTATTCTGACTAAAATAGCAAAGATTTATGCTAAGACAAAAAGGCATATCTTTAAATTTGAAATCTAACCCAAATCCCAACTTTATACAGTAAACGGAAAAAAGGATCACTCTTAGTTAAAACTAGTTTACTCCTTCCATCATCTTTTAAAATCACAGGATAAGTCCTTGGAGTGTTTTCATAGAGCACAATTTGCATTAAAGTTGGAATGCTGGGATTCGAACATGACACAATCGAGAAGCAAAGCCAGATTCTAGGCAAGCCCTCTCACGCATCTTGATAAATTTGGAGAAATTTATGAAAGAGTAAGTAAAAAGATTACAAATTACATGCACCACTTGAAGAGATCTTCGCAAAAGGACCAATTGACGTTTCAAACAACGGACCGGCAATAGAAACAGACTGGCTGAAAAGGTAAAAAGAAAAAATAACTAAATGGGGGAGTAAGGGGATGAAAAGAAGTTAAAAATTCATGTATATTCACTTGATAGACATAACTTTAAAATGATTCTACCCATTTAATTTCATTTTCGTCTTTATGTAAGGCACGACGATTTCTCGATTTAAAGGGAGCAATGCATCAAATTATTAAATGTTGAAGACTTTTTTTCGAAAACCACTGCCTTAAAGTTTTAATTTCAAGGAAGGTTCATTTTAACGCTTTCAGACATTGGTTTTGGACATTTTATCGTCTGTTTTACTTTGTGAATGAATTTTCACAAGTTTCAAGAAATTCAGACGAGTTTTTTCTCAAGTATTATCCCGCACAAAGTGCTGTTCAAACACAAAGAAGTCCTCACCAATACATATAAAAACACGACCTATATTAGAATACGGATCTACAATATGGCGCTGGCAAGATTCCAATCTAACATAACGAGTATGATGATGATGATGATGATGATGATGATGATGATGATTTATAACAAACTCTACGAAAAAGAGCAATACGCTTAGCAACAGGCAACACTTTAGATACCAACATACAACAGCATCTTCACACAAAGTTTCATACTTGCTACCTATCAAAGAGAACACATTGATGTACATTGTACTACACGCATCTAACTTGATAGCAAAGGCTGCTCACCAACGACACCCACTAAATCATTTTTACCACGCAACAAAACCACAAAAACACATGAAAAATACGATATTTGATGATAATAACCTCATTCTTTATAACACTTGTCAAAATAAAGGAGATGATCAAAATCAAACAAAGGTTAATAAAATAATTCACACACAAGCAGTAACAAACGATCTTTCTTTCTACACTTAATCCTAACAAAGTCATAAACATATTTATCCACCAAATATTGATATATCAAGACAATCATTACCAACCAAAACAAGTCACACACTTTCACAACTTAGAGTAAACAAATCACCGTTACTTCGTGAGTATCTTTATAAAATCGATCCCAAAACACACACGAATTTGCGCTGTCCACTTTGCAATCAACACATACAAACACCTCTTCACCTGCCCACACATCCATTCAACACTTAAACCCATTCATTTATGGTCCAAGACATGCGAGATAGTTAACTTACTTGTTAAGTTGGGAAACTATTTGGTTGATGCTTCGATTTAAAACATATATTTGTGTAACAAAGCCATACGTAGAAGCCTACACATAACGTAAATGGTGGCTTTTATGTAGGTTGGCTGAAAATACTTCTACTCATCGCTACTGCTTCAAAAGGGCAACAAAAATTCTATATTTTTCGCCGTGAGTATTTTCCAGCGATGGATATATACTTTCTCAGTTCAAATAAAAATTGGTTTCTTTTCCAACTGATCGATTACACTAACATACGAATATACCTTATCGTATAATTTTCATGCAACTAAATATTTGGGTACACCATTTTTTTATAAGCTACTAATATTAGACATGTTCTTGAATTTAGAAACTTTAATTTCATCAAGGGCTGATAACACTGAATATAATCTTTAAAATTTTGACATTCACAAAATGCATAAAGATTTGTATAACTAATTTCTTATTAACAAAATAATTTTTAGACAGATATGACCAAAAGTAAATTTAACTTCATAAAAACATATTTTGATTTTCTAAAAATAATATAAAAAAATAAATATTTCTAATCTCTTTTCACTAAAGTAACATTTTTTTAAAAATGAAGGATTCACAAGCAAAGAGAAGGAATTGATTTATCAACATTGTGAAGAATTATAACCACCTTTAGTAGCTGAGATTTTTTCCCAATTTTTTTAAATCAATAAAAACGATTCTGCAATGTGACTTGTAGAAAAATAATGCATTTGAATCCTTTAAGCGTAAGGAATTTTGCAAAGGGCACTAATGTGTATTTCACCGGCAATTGTTCATCTATAGCAGTGTTTCTCAACGTGGTCCATGTGGAAATTTTTTTGACAAATGATCAAAGAGGACCCTGGAAGCAAAAAGGTTGAAAAGCACTGTAAAGTAAGGTGAAATAAAAGTGTTCAGCATCGTCACTTTTCTTAGCATATAATATTTTTTTATTTTGAATGGTCACCTGTCTATACCGACCACTCTACAACATCCCGATTCAGTTTTGAATTAAAAAGTTTGAAATTTTCATTTATGGAAAATACTCGTCCAGAGGAAATATTATTCATGAAGGCGCAAAATTCAGGGACCACAAGATCCCACCAATTAAAGATGTGAGAATGAAAAAAGCAAAAAGATACTTGTTGAAAAAATAAGGAAAAAAGAGAAATTTTACGAAAGTTTACAATTAAAGGAGCTATTAGGAATCTGTGAAGAAAGTGAGATTAAGTCATACAACCACAGTCAAATATTCTTGGAAGAGATGAAGGAAAGAATGAAATATGTGGAAGTAAGAAAGGATTCAACACAAGTACATGCTATCATTTGAAAGGTCAAAAATTGCGAGTTAGAAGAAAAGTTCTGGCGATGAGAGGTCATGTGATGTTGATATGTATACATATATGTGTGCTTGTAACACATTAAAAAATGTGTATGCTGAAAGTTAATGTCAAAATTCGCTTTGAATGAGAAAAAAATGTTCACTTCTTTTTCGTATTCCTATCTACACTACTATTCATTTATCCGACAATAAAAAAATTTTACCTTACTTTGAAAAGAGGAATACGAACATCGCCAAAATGGAAGAATTCTTTTACACGTTTATACAACTTGTCATTTTTCCTCCTAAGGAATTAAAATGTGCACATAAAAAGTAAGATTCTCACGATGCTTTCACATATACAATCCTAAGTATGCGTCTAGGACAATTAACCAATATCATCCCATCGTCAGTTTGAGCTGGCGTTCACGATTTCTTGATTTTATTGTTATATCAAATCCTTCATCGAATAATAACGACCAGTTGAAAAGTAACACTATTGTTAAACCAACATTTTATACCAAACCTCAAACCAGCTTGGCTTTTGCTATTTTTGTGGCAACAAACGCCATCAACGAACCTACTGCCCTGCTCGTAATACATACTGAAGAAAGTGGAATGAACTGGGCCATTTTGCTAAAGTATGCAGCTTCCAAACTACAGCATTGATCCCTGGTCATTTTTTTCATAAAAGGTATTTTATAAAATCGTGGTCCCGCCCGGAATATCGAGTTCAGGATCTACCTGGACTTTTCATCGCACTAAACGCCTAATACCGGTCCTCGCTACTGCATAACTGTACCTCGGTATATATTATTTTGCAAGAGTATATGTTTTAAATATATGAATACAACTAAATAAACGATACAATCCTAACGCGAACGCTTCGAAAGTGGGACGACATCTTAATGTCTAGTGATAGCTTGATTACCAACAAGGTTAGAATCGGGTCGCCAGAGCACTACCTAACCGTAAAAACGAATTCTTCATAGGAAGAAAATCTGGACAAAAAATCGTCATAACGGAATGTAGCTTATTCCTAAATAAAATGATATAATTATAAAAGAGATATGCCTAAAAATACGAAGTTTAATAGGCATTCAATAGGTTACATATTATTGATATATAATATTTAGTACGTTATAAAATATGAAAAAAGGTATAGACAATTTTAGGGCATGTTAAGACAAACTACGCCTGGAATTTGACTCCGTCCCATATATACATGATATGAGTATAACTGTTATCCCTATAATATGGGATCGTTATCCCAATTGTCCAGATATGCTAACTTATATAAATTTAATTTCCTTAGGATTATTTCACCACCTTTCTTCCTTTGAGTGGTAAATACAACGAAAATAGTTTAAATTATTTATTGGATATGAAATTAGTAAAAACAAATGAAATTAATTAATACAGATAAATTTTCACTATTTTATAATTTATATTTGCTTTGAAAAAGGAGTTAGCAATATCAGAAATATTGTTTCTAAATACAAAATTATAATCAAAAATCAATAAGTTACCGGTTTATTCGTTGGTTGAAAGGTCTCTTTCTCTTATGACTCAGAAATTTCAATCATAGAAGCAGACGATGTTCTTATTTAATTTGAATTTCATTAAAATCACTGAAATCGATTTCTGCATTTTCGTTCATTAAAATTAAAATAAATTTGCTTTCCAAAGTTTAAAATTAGTCTTCTTAGATAAGAACATCCTTTATCTTCGAAAAATTAAAAGCAACTTGTTTTCAGTTGTAGACAACTAGAATAGTTAAAAATACTACGTCAGTATAGATTGTTTCCAAGCAAGTTAGAAAGTTGGATATTCATCTAGCTATCGTTAGTTATAGGTCATTATTAGTTACTTCTTTAATGGTATTCTGTTTCGTCTGTAAAAATTTATGCAAACAATCACAAAAATCGTATTCTTGGAATTGAATTTTTCTATTAGATATTCATCCAAAAGATAGTTTTCAATATAAATGTTTACATTTTTTTGAAGTGGAGACTTTTTTAAAAATTATTTTAACCATTAAAAATTTCCGGTGAATGTTTAAAAAATATTTCTTATAAAATGTCTCGAAAGTTAAATTATTCTTACACAGTGAGGTAATGGTGGTGATACAAAAAATATGAGGGTGGTGGCCCACTTACACCCCACCCTCCCTCCTTGGGTGTGCGTCCTGATGATATATGCTAAATCTGATCTCGTTATCTTAAACGTTTTAAAAAGTATCTCTTAACATCTTTACGGTTGTGAAAACAGTTGCAAAGTAGACTTAAATAAAATGATGCGAATCCTCCTATACTTATTCATTTCGGCTTGATAAAAGAAAGAAAGAAAGAAAGAGACTATGTGCTTCGTCCTTAACGGAAATGCTTCTCTGAAAATCCCATCAAAGCTCACCATCAAAAAACGATTTGGTTCTCACCAAAAAGTCAAGCACCTATCTTCCGGTATTTAAACATTTTGTTAAAAGTGCAACAAGGAAATCTACTTTATTAGAATAAACTATTTTAAAGATTTCTGGCTTATTTGAATTCTCTGGGAAATGACCAAACGCTAACCCATTGAGGACCAAAAAACTCTAGTCGTGAAAGGGTAAATGTCAAAAGTTATATGTGAAAAAACGGATAATTATATCGAGGAATGATTAATTAAATACTAATTATTATTAAAACTAATTAAGCATATATTCTATATTTAGTGTATAAAAAATCAAAGGAAAGAACAACCTTGAGACGAGACAAACAAACTCAAGGTAACTAACTTTACGCATTTTAATTGCTATCTCTCATTCACGTGTTTTTGATAAAAAGTAAAAAAAACAAATTTTTATACAAACTTAATACAATTGCTACAAAACACATTTATAAATATTTTTATAACATGTCATAAAAGCAAGTAAAAAAAAAGATGTTTCACCTGAAATTTTATCGTTAAATCTTGGGATAGTTTTAGGGCTTGTTTTTCTTGTCATACCATGAATTTTAAATGAAAAATTTGGAGAAATCGAAGCACTTGAATTTAAATTTATCTCGTTAAAACCCTAGTTAAAACGAAATGAAAGTACAAAAAGGCACTCAAATTAGGATGGCAAAAAGGATATACATTTTAAGCAGAGTTACTAGAAAATGTCTTCTCTCATGTTCATATCAGCACATAATGTAAAGCTCTTAGATTTCATTATGATTAAGATTTGGTGATGTACTCAAGCAAAAACTTTAAGATTCGTACTTGCTTAAAACTTTTTTTAATTTTTTAACTTGCTTTAACTTTTTTATACTTTTTTTTGTAAACTTATACTTGCTTCTAAGGCATATATTGCTATTTGCTAAAAGGGGCGTGAGTAAGGTTAGTTAGATACTAGGTTTCCATAACTCAAGGTGGGGTTCGATTCCGTATCAAGCCTATTTTCTCATAATTCGATGCAAGTAAGTAGGTAAATTTCGTAAGTGGAACATTTCTTTATTGTTGAAGTGCGTGGGCGATAAGATCCTAAAGCCTATACAAATATTTTTTATTTACAGATAAAGTAAAAAAGTTAAAAGTATAATTACATACATATATATTTTACAGGGGCGCACTGTGATTTCAAAGGAGGGGCCATAATTTCCAATTTTCTCAATTATATATCTTTTTTGTAATATTTAAAAGTCTTCTTTGCCTTGTGAGTAGATTTTGCATATTACTTTTCTTGTTTTAAAGTTAAGTATTAGAATGGATAAATAAAATCTACTTTTTCATTAATTTTCACTTCATTCATATAATAATCCAAATTTGAGCTATATCTGATCAGAGGCAGTAATTTGAACAGGAGCCGATATATTTTTTGAGTGGGCGAATATTTTTTCATAACACATAACTATATATAAGAACTCTATAATGTAAGGCTGTTTATTCCTATTAATTACTGTAACCAGGCCCGTCGATAGGGGGGGGGGGCAAGGAAGCTAGGCCACCTGGGATTTATTTTGCCCATCTGAAAATCCTTTGAAATATATAAATGTATACACTTTCTTATAGTCCCAGCCGGATTAAAATCAGTTTTGCCCGCCCCCTGTACTTGAAGTCGGGCGACGGGGCTAATTTAAAGAATAAGTCATTTATTCCAGATATCAAAAAGATAGCCTCTTTATCCTTAGATATTCGTTTTATTTAATGTTTTCATTTTTTAACCAAGATTGCTTGGAATAGTTGACAATGTTTTCACACTTTGTTTAAAATGTTTGAATATAACTTAGTACCAATAATTTCATTTTCATGTCATTTATAGCGTATAACTTAGGGAATAGCTAATTTATATAAATTTAAAGTTTGTAGAATATTTCTTAAAAAAATTTTAAACCTTCAATTTCCATTTAAAATGGCCAAATTTAAATTCACGGATACATACCTGTCAATTCATACTGCAGTGCTGCCAATTTAGATTATTTAAATCTTTTTTATATCTTTTTTAGATTTGGAAAATATAATTTTGGATTTAAGATTATTTTTTAGATTTTTTTTCAATACATTAAGACATTTTTGGATTATACTTTGCTATTAAATAATTTGTAACTATTTTTTTTAATTACTACATCACAACTAATGTTTCTTGCATAAACTTCTAAAAATAAATGTCTAATTTATTTTGTTGGTGATTGTCTTTAACATTTTTAACGTTTCACATTTTGTATTTTTTTCTGCCGTTTAGAAAAATATTAGTATATACGGTTTTTACACACTCTGTTCTGAAAACAGGTTAAAACGTGTGCCTTACTTTTTTTATTTAACAGATTTAATCATTTTTAATAAACATGTCGCAAAAAATAAGTATCAACAGAAATTCCGTAGAAAATGGCTTCTAGATCCTCAATTTAAAGATTGGTTGGTTAGAGTTATTGGTGATGAGTAGGGCGAATAAAGTCAATAAAGTCAATTTTTTATTTTGTTTTTTAGTTTGTTAGAAACAATTATTTATTATATATTTACTTAATTTTCGATTATTTTTAAAAAATTTTAAGGTCAATAAAGTAAATTTTTTTTCTTTTAAAAGTCAATAATTTTTTTTATGTCAAATTTTTTACAAACCTTTTTGCTCAAGTGTTTCTCCAATTATTACAAGATGGGCAAGCTGGCTGAACGCTGCTTCTTACTACTGCGATCACTTACCAAAAATAAAAGAAATTGTAAATTTTTTTGAATGCAAAAATGGAATTTTGGTTAAAAAAGAGAAAGCATCAGTTGTTTAAAATTACACAAACAACTGCTTAACATAAAAGAAAACCATATTCAGTTAGGGCAGTTTGTTGAGTCAACTTCTTTTGGCATAAAAGATGCAGAAAGACTTTTTTACTCTATAAAGAACGATATTAAAGATATAGAATTGAAAAAGCTAAACATTTCTCCCAGTACTTATGCAGAGTTACAAAATTGTCAAACTACAACTTGTCATGTAGAAAGATCATTTTCGATGTTAAAAAAGCTTCTAGCAAAAGATAGAAATTTTTCTTCTAATATATTTAATTATTTCCTTGTGTATTTCAATTCTTCTAAATAAAAAAGCTTTAAATAATTTTTAAGTGAATTTTTTAACAAATAAAGTCAATATTTTGAAGTATAAGGGTCAATAACTTTGAAGTTTTTAAGTTAAATTTTGTTCTTTTTATTATTTATAGAAGAAAAAGAGGCCTTAAATGATTTAAAAAGCACTAAAAATCAGGATTGCGATGGCTGAGCCGCTGAATTTTTCTACGTAAAACCGGAGCCATAAAAATTTAAATAGGCCTCCACTAACTGGCTCCGCATGATTCAACCACTCACATTTCAAAGACCTTTTTTTAGATGAAAGCTAGCGCAAATGTTAATTTCAAGTAAAACACGCATATATTCTCTAATCCTAACTGTTTTCTTGGTTATTTTTTATTAAATTTTTTAAAAATATACACTTAACTATAGGAGCGTGTTGGAACTCACACCGGAGCTAAAAAACATAACCCCGGAGCCAGAAATTTTTTTTCGTGACTCCGAAACTCTGTTAAAGAGGCTATCAGGCTTCAGTTTTTTTGCAAGTTAAAAAAACTTTTTTTTTGAAAAAGTCAATTTTTTTTACAAAAAGTCAATATTTTTTGAGTTATTAGGTCAATTTTTGTTCGCCCTAGTGATGAGTCTAAAGCATTTTGTAAAAGATGCAAGTGTGAAATAAGAGCAAAACATCAAGATTTAAAGCAGCACTACAAGATATTCCACTTCAAGCTAAGACTTTAGCGTTATTTGTGAAGAAATCATCTGAAGTATGGTTTAGAAGGTAATATTGCATTGTACATGTGTTGTCAGTCTTCTATTAGTACTTGTGAACATTTAGTAGATTTGCTAAAGAATAAAGTATGTGATAGTAAGATGATAACCGATTTGAAAATGCACAGAACTAAGTGTACCAAAATAATAACAAATATTTTGTTTCCACATTTTGACTCAAATTTACTAAAAGATATAGGACAGCGTAAATTAAGTTTGCTAATTGATGAATCTAACGATATTAGTGTACTGAAGTTACTTGGTCTGTCCATAATTTATTACAGTAATATCGAAAAAAAAGTTATATCTTGGCTTGATAGAAATTGAAGAATGTCGTGCTGAGCATATTGTCACTGCAATTAAAGCAGTTCTATGGTCGAAAAATCTTGATATATCGAAGCTTGTTGGTTTGGGAACAGACAACGCAAATGTGATGGTTGGTGTTAACAATGGACTATATGCCAAACTAAAAGCTGAAGTTCCCTCACTTATACTCCTTAAATGTGCTTGCCATTCCATAAACCTCGCTACTTCTCATGCTTCGGACAAAACATTACTTAGAAATTTGAGCTACATGATTTCAGATACTCACAAGTGGTTTGAGTATTCTGCAATAAGATCAATAACACTGGTCAACAAATTTTTATTTTTTTTCTTTGGCAGACCATCTAGGAGTGTTTTCTGGGGTTTTGAAGGTCGCTGATTACGAATATAACATTGGTTTTGTCTGATTGGCTCTAGTTTAGAAGATACTGATAGCCTCAAATAAGCCTAAACTGCTAAAATTCTCCCTGAAATACTTCAATATAGAAGCAGTAAATAATAATATCAGAAAATACATAATAATTATTATGTATGTAGTGTTTTTAAAACAGTATTTAAGAATTTTCTTTTTAATTCTTTTCCTTTTTTATTCCAGAGTTGAAAATGAGTTCCAGAGAGAAAATGAGTTCTTCTAAAAGACGTTGTAGATATGAACCGGATGTCTTTTGTTACATCTGTGGACAGTATATGATGGCACAACAAAAGAGGAATATTACAGACTTTGTCAAGAGGGCGTACAAAGCATACTTCGATATGAAACTAGGTGACCAAGATAAGTCTTGGGCCCCACATATGGTGTGCAAAACCTGTGTAGAAAGTCTCCGCGGTTGGACCAATGGTAAGCTGAAGTTGAAGTTTGCTGTACCAATGGTGTGGAGAGAGCCCAAGAATCATTTTGATGACTGCTACTTCTGTATCAATGATATGACGGGGTTTAACAAGCACAAGAAAGCAAATTGGCAGTATCCGAGCCTGGATTCTGCTATCCGTCCTGTTGCGCACTCTGAGGATCTACCTGTGCCTGTTTTCACCAGTCTGCCTGAAATCGATGAAACCGAAGAGATTCCAGCTGATCTTTCAATATCAAGTGGTGATAGCTGTAGTGACTATGAAGAACCCTCAAATGGCCCTCAGCTTTTCAATCAATCTGAACTTAATGACCTAGTGCGAGACCTTTGTTTGTCGAAGGAGCAGTCTGAAGTTCTTGCATCACGACTCCAAGAGAAAAACATTCTTGATTCTGGCACAAAAGTAACATACTATAGGACAAGGGAAGGCAGCTTGCTTCGTTTCTTTTCTAAAGAAGATGACCTGGTCTTTTGTAATGACGTTTCTGCACTTCTTAACTGCATGGGGATCTCGTCATATGACCCAGCAGATTGGCGTCTCTTTATAGATAGCTCGAAATCAAGTCTAAAAGTTGTACTTTTGCATAATGGCAATAAGTTTGCTCCTGTACCAATTGGCCATTCTACCAAGATGAAAGAAGAGTATGATGGTATCCAATTTGTTCTTGAAAAACTAAATTACAACACTCATAAATGGCTGATTTGTGTGGACTTGAAAATGGTGAATTTTCTGCTTGGTCAGCAAAGTGGGTACACAAAGTATCCCTGCTTTCTTTGTTTGTGGGATAGCAGAGCAAGAAACCAGCACTGGAGAAGGGAGAACTGGCCAGAACGAGAAAGTCTCGAAGTCGGCACAGCCAACGTCATCAATCAGCCTTTGGTACCCAGGGATAGAATCATCTTCCCTTAATTGCACATAAAACTAGGGCTCATGAAGCAGTTTGTTAAGGCGTTGAACAAAGATGGGGATTGCTTCAAGTACATATGCAGGCAATTTCCAGGTCTTTCCATCGAAAAAGCTAAAGGTGGCATCTTCGATAGACCTCAGATTCGAACGCTCATGAGGGATTCTGACTTCACTAATCATATGAACAGGGTTGAGTTAAATGCTTGGGTGTCCTTCACAGATGTAGTGACAAACTTTTTGGGAAATCACAAAGCTGATAATTACAAGCAATTGGTCCGTAAGATGCTTACTGCATACGAAAAACTAGGGGCAAATGTGAGCATTAAAGTTCATTTCTTGTTTAGCCACCTCGACAGATTTCCTGGTAATCTTGGTGATTACAGTGAGGAGCAAGGAGAGAGATTCCATCAAGACATCAAAACAATGGAAGAGAGGTATCAAGGCAAATGGGATGAGCACATGATGGCAGACTAGTGCTGGAACCTTTTGAGAGACTGTCCGAAAGTTGCTCACAAGCGAAAATCGTATAAACGTCAATTTCACTTTTGTGAATAAAATATTGTTTTGTGTGTTCATTGTAACTAAGAATCTAGTGTATAATAAATGCTTTGCATTAAAATTCAGTAAATTTTTAGCAAATTTTTTGTATATTCTCGAAATCTATGAAAAGTGTTCAGTTATTATAGGATAAATGAAATGATGTTATATCTAACTTAACTTGTTAGATTGAGATTTTACACTGTCTTTGTGGTTTTAGATTATCATAAAAATCAATATCTGACATTTTTGCACTATTTAGCCGTTTTTTGTACGTTTAGTTATGGTCGCGAATGGGTGATTTCAGACGAACGACCCCCCTGTGATATCTCCAAAACTAGAGCCAACTTGAAAAAACAAATGTCAGATTCGGATTCAGCGCCCTTGAAAACCCCAGAAACCAGTCTCACTTTGCCTGCCAAAAATATTGTGTTGACCAGTGTAATGATTCTGACCTATTAAAAATTCAAAAAGAGTGTCAAACTAGATAGCTTAGTATACAATTAGGGGTTGAAAGAATTTTCGATCAGTAGATAGAGCTTAAATCACATTTGATATAACCCGTCAGAACGAAAAAAGATATGCTTCTGAAATACTTTATCAAATGTACGCTGATGATACAAACTTTCTTTATTTTCTCTTTTTGTCTCCTATTCTCATAGAAGTTCGCAAAGTTAACAAACTTTTTGAAACAAAATGTATTGAAAAGTTGAACTTTAAATGACTTGTTGTTGTTAATCCAATCTATTGGAAAAGGGTTAATCTTACCAACTTCGTAAATTGACGTTATTGAATTGGATATTTCTAATCATTTAGATCCTTTACCCTATTTAGGGTACACTTTTGAAATGAAATGAAATCAAAAAACTTGCTCAATACTACTCAGGAAAAACAGATAAGAACGCGAGGTCGTTTTTTTGTTTGAATTATTCCTTCAATTAAAACAGAGGCTTCCAGATAATATCAGTGTATTGAAAAATATATCTCACTTTCCTGTGAATCACATGCTTCAACCTGTGAAAGATGTGTTGCTAAAATATATAGGTAGGTAAGAATCAGCATGACATTTCCAAAATTGAATATCAATTGAATAAGATTACGTTTGTTGGTTGGAAAAATAAAACGAACACAAAAATGTTCTGGAAAGAAGTGGGAGAATAGAAAGACGCTTCTGGCTCCAATCCTTTTGCTGAATTTCATAACTGTGCTATATCCGTTTTGATTTTACCACATTCAAATGCTGAAATTGAAAGAGTGTCTAGCGTGATGAACAATGTTAAATGTAAGAAAAGAAACGCAATGTGTCTGCAACTATTGAATGCAATTTCGACTGTTAAATTTGGTCTAATAAGGTTGAATAAATGTTGCTCTAATTATGTACTACCTGCTAATGTTATAAAAATTATTGGAACATTAGCAGCATACAAAACTCCGGATTTTCTGGCTGATACTTACAAAAATCATATAAGTGAAGAAGAAAGTATTGAAGAAATATTTAATTTTCTAGAATAAATTTTTTTAACTGGTGTAATTTTTAAGTTTTTGTTTTTTAGATTATTTTAATTGAAAATAGTTGGCAGCACTGATTCATATCCTAAATAAAATTAAGATTAAGATGATTCTTTGTTTTTCTCTGTTACTAATCAAACTTGGTAACATTTCGTTGCTAAAAATTTTAAAATTTAATTTTAGGCAACAATGCATTTCAGTACAGAGTAAACTAATTCATTTGATATGAATCAGGCTAGTTGACAATTAGTGAGATGAGAGGCTGAGAAATATCTAGCTCATAATCAATATTACACGGGATAGTTGGGTTTCGAATAATCTACTATCGGATAAATGAGGTCTGAGTGTATTACCCCAATGAGTCCTCTAATACAACCCTTTCCATATGGCCTTTAGAAGACAAAGACATGTTTAACCTTCGAACACCAAATATAAAACCGGTTCAACCAAAAATTCATCTCCCTAAAGATTTACAAGAGATCATTTTTAGTCATGATATAAATCTTTCATTTGGTTAGAGCAGGGGTCTCCAAACTACGGCCCGCGGGCCAAATCAGGCCCGCAACGCATTTTTATCCGGCCCTTCAAACGCATCCTAAATTCATATTGTAGATTTTAAATCAGAAATTAGAAAATTATTTTTGCTTGCTCTCAACTGTATCCAATAATTAAAATCGCGTCATATTAATTACTAATATTACATTAATACTAATTTTCCTAAATATTGCATTTATTTTACTGATCCTTTAATATTTATATAGGTTTTTTAATACTTAATATTTAAATATTTTTTTAGCTATTTAGAATAAATATTTCTTATAATTTTAAAGATGGCTTCTAAAAAAAGAAAAGTTGATAAAGAATGTCGTGTCTTCAACAAAAGCTGGGAAGAAAAGTATTTTTCCAAATAAGTAATGACCAAAAAGCCATTTGCTTAATATGCCATGAAACTATTGCAGTCTTAAAAGAATACAATGTCCGTCGTCATTACGAGACAAAACATTTTTCTACACACTCAGAACTCCATGGAAAACAACGTACAGACACAACTGAATTATTGAAATCTAAACTACAATTGCAAAGAAACTTTTTCACAAAGAAGCTTCATGAAAATGAATCTATTACTCGAGTAAGTTATACAATAACTAAAAAATTAGCTGAGCGTGGGAAGCCATTTACTGATGGTATCCTTATAAAGGAGTGTATGATGGGGACAGTAAAAGTCTTGTGTCCAGAAAGAACAAATTTGTTTTCAAATATTAGTCTTTCTGCGAGTTCAATCATGCGGAGAACCGAAGAGCTGGCCGAAAACATAGAATTACAACTACGTAAAAAAGCCAAAAAATTTTGTGGTTTTCAGTGGCAATTGATGAATCTGTTGATCTTTCTAGCACGTCTCAGCTTCTTATATATCTTCGTGGTGTAAGTCAAGATTTCCAAATAAGTGAAGAATTGGCTTCAGTGTTTAGTGTGCATGGAACAACAACGGGAAAAGATCTTTTTATTCAAGTAGAAAATTTTTTGCAACAATATGATCTCAAATGGAATCAGCTTCGTTGCGTCACAGTTGACGGTGGCCCGAATATGGCAGGAATAAAAAAGGGTCTGGTAGGCCTCATTCAAGCTAAAATGGAAGATCTTCACTGTCCAAGGGCTCTTTTCATTCACTGCATTATACACCAGCAAGCACTCTGCGCAAAGCAATTAGATATATCTTGTGTGCTCAATCCAGTCACAAAAGCTGTCAATTATATTAGAGGACACGCTCACATTCACAGGCAGTTTCAAGCTTTTCTTGAAGAACTTGATTCTGAATATGATGATATAAGTTACTACACAGCAGTAAGATGGCTCAGTTGTGGAAAACTATTATCTCGTTTTCTTAAACTTAAAAAAGAAATAATAATATTTTTAAGTGAAAAAAACAAATTGAATAGACAATTTTTAGATCCTTCTTGGATATCAAAGTTGTCATTTTTGGTTGACATCACAAAACACATGAATGATTTAAATTTAAAATTGCAGAAACAAGGAAATCTCATATGTGATTTATACAAAATTATTACAGTCTTTCGAACAAAATTGACATTGTTTATAAGTCAATTTCAAAACGGAAACTACTCTCATTTTGAAAATTTTCAAGAGTTTCTCGCTGAAAATACAGAACAAGTAGATCTCGAATTTCACAAAGACGTACTCACTAAGTTACATAAAAACTTCACAAATCGATTTTCTGATCTTGATAAAATAAGAAATGACATTATCTTGTTTGAAAATCCTTTTGAATGTACCGTTGATGACATGCCAGCACACCTACAACTTGAATTAATCGATTTACAAGCTTCTACTTTGCTAAAAGCAAAACATAGAGAAGGTTTATTTGAATTCTACAAATATTTACCTGATGATGAGTTTTTCAATCTAAAAAAATTTGCGTTAGGTATGGCTACAGTTTTTGCAACAACGTATAAATGTGAGCAAACTTTTTCAAAAATGAAGTACATAAAGTCAACGCATCGAACAAGACTGACAGACAACCACTTAAAAGCAATTCTTATTCTTGGATGTACTAAATTTGAGGCTGACATTAGTTCCACTTTAAGAACTAAACAGCAGTTTCATAAATCCCATTAATTTTCTACCATATTATTTTTTGTTATATTATTTTGTGTCTTTATAAATCAATTGATTTGTTGTTTTAAGCATAAATTCATGAAAAAATGTTTAGGCCCGCGAATATTAATTATCTGGATCTATGTGGCCCTATAGAGAAAAACTTTGATGACCCCTGGGTTAGAGTATAGAATATCTAATAGACTGTGACCATCCGTTTTAATAACTGGTAAATGGCAATAACGAGGGATAAAAACTTAATTATATTTGATGAGTATTGATCTATCATATATGAATGATTTTGTTCCATTGTTGACCTTGAAAAAATGTTCACAAACTTTCTAAAAAATTTCGACATGGCGGTCTCTCAATAATTTTTTAATAGCTATTTCTCATTAAAAAAAATCAACATATAAACTACAGTACTAAAAAAATTGATACAGTTGTTAATTCAAAAATTATCTCAATAATCCAATTAATGTCAATGGGATGGATTCATCCGCTTTGTGTCTAAACCAGTTTGTCTAAGTTCGACTCTGTTTTGCCAAATGCAACTCTCATATCATTACTCACTTCCCATTTTCGAAAAATCGATATGGGATATTTAACAAAAAAGATGTTTTGCACCTACTCAATAATTAATGAAATCAATAAACTCTTATTGAATTAGGAAGTCTTCTGAGGCCAGAATACTAATCGAGTTTATAAACTGGTTTTTGATAAATTGATAGTATTTTTCAAATATTTGTAAAAGAGGAAAATAAAGAGAAATTTCTTGGCTAAGATATGATACACGGTGTATTATGGCCTCCAGTACATTTTTATTAATGAAGATCTTATTTTCATCGTTATGTTGGAAAATCTAGCAATTTTCCTTGTCTAAGAATGCCAGAATTCCAGCTTCATTTCAAAAACTGTCAATTTTTTATGATAATGAAGTACTGTAATTTGTTTTCTTGCAGCACAAGGGTAAACAATTCATAGATTTAAATATGTTCACTAAAAATGTGCAGCATCCATCGTTTCAAGCTGAATTTCAAAAAGTTGAAAATCGAATTCCGAATCAATAAAACAACCTCGGATATGTCATCAGCAGAGCGAGTAAGTCAATAAAGTCAACTTTTATTTCCGTTTAGCAAGAACTCTTTGAAGAAGATCTTTACTTGTTTAGTCTAAAAAAATTTGAACTAATTTCAAATTTTTAAGTCAATCAAAGTCAATTTTTCGAGTTTAGGTCAATAAAGTCAATTTTTATATTTAACACTTTTTGATTCAATGTGCCTAAAATTGTTATAAGCGATACATACAAGATTTCTTCTTTATATCAACACTTCCACAATAGTTGGGCTTTTTTTCATCTAATAAAAGGTTTTACTGTAAAGTTTGCCTGACTGAGGTTAAACATGAAGAAGTTTTTGTAAGACAAATTTTTTTTGTTGACAAAAGCGGTGACATACGATATATTCGCTGCAGAAGTTATGGAATTTTATCGCCAAACTTTTTATCATTGCATGTTTTTCACATCTTTTACACAAGTTTACCTTAAAAGTTAAGTTATCCTGCAAAATTGTAGATTCACAATGTAACATAAAAAAAAATTTTTTGTTTGACTTAATATTTTTATTGTTTATTACTAAAAACTTCACTCTGATTTCAAATCTGTGCTTGTTTTTTCTGTAACATCGATGGTTCAGAAGTTACAAGGTATTTCTCTTAACATATTTTTATCACAATTTTTGTTTTATTTTTAAGATAATATTATATTATAATATTGCCAATTTTTTACTACAAATTAAAAATGGCTACACGGATGTGTAAAAATAACCCTAATTCTTTTTGCTATGTCTGCGGATACTATATTGGGCAAAAAACAGTTTCTTATAAAATAGAGAAAGGATCAAAATATTCGATAGCATACAATTTATATTTTGGTATCCCGATTGGTGACCAGGATAAAAGTTGGGCTCCTCATTTTATTTGTGGAAGCTGTCGTTCAACATTGGAGGCATGGCTGAGAGATAGTTTTTTTGTTTTAAATTGTCATACTTTAGTAAAAACTCAGAATCTAAAATCTAAGAGAAAGATCAATGCATTTTGCTATTCCACAAATTTGGAGAGAACAAAAAAATCATACCACTGATTGTTATTTTTGTATAGTCAACATATCTAAATTCAGAAAAATCAAAGGAAAATCTAAAAAACTTGACTATCCTAATATTGCTTCATCAATTGCTCCAGTACCTCATAATGTAAACTTGCCAGTTCCTTCCCCTCCAGAAAAGGTAATTGTTAAAATTTAAAATATTTTGTTATGCTGAATTCTTTGTATACTAACTTTTGTAGGAAGGTTATCTGGATGAAGTAGAATCTGTGAATAATAATGAAATTTTATATTCTGTTGATGATGATGATGATGATGATGATGATGATACAAAATCTCCTCATTTTCCAAATTAAAGTGAGCTAAATGATTTAATTAAAGACTTAAACTTATCTAAAGAGGGAGCTCAGCTGCTAACGTCCAGGCTCAAATAGTGGAATCTTCTAGGAGAGAGATGCAGAATAGGGGTGCAAAATACAGACATATGGAATATTCTAAATTTTATGATGTTGAAGATGGCTTATGTTTTTGTAAAGATATCAAGGGCCTTTTCAGTGCGATAGGAATTGAACATGTTTCATCAGAATGGAGGCTCTTCATCGACAGTTCTGTTAAAAGTTTAAAGGCAGTTTTGCTTCACAATGGAAACTTGTTGCCATCAGTTCCAGTTGGTCATTCTACGCATATGAAAGAAGACTATGCCAATGTTAAAAATTTGCTCAGCAAAATAAAGTATGAAAATTTTAATGATGTATGTGGAGATTTCAAAATGCTAGGCTTTCTATTGGGAATGCAACAAGGTTATACAAAGTTTTCCTGCTACCTATGTTTATGGGATAGTAGAGATGATAAAAATCATTATTTGAAAAAAAAAACATGGACACAAAAAATTGGCCTTGAACCTGGTAGTCAAAACGTCATTAATCTACCCCTAATTGACCCAAAAAAAGTGTTGCTTCCTCCACTACACATAAAGTTGGGACTTATTAAACAGTTTGTGAAAGCACTAGAATATGACACTAATGCTTTTCAGCAAATCCGACTTTTATTTCCTAAGCTTTCTGAAGCAAAGCTAAAAAAAATGGAATTTTTACGGGCCCTGATGTTAGGAAACTTCTAAATTCTGAAGAATTTGAAAATAGCCTTAACCCTATTAGTGCTAAAAAATTTTTTAGCTTGGCTAAAAAATTAATTGTAGAAAATTGGCTGAATCATATCCCTTCAAATTTTGTGACTTTTCCTAAAATCGCTAGCTGCATCTTTTGAAATCATTTTCATGGTAGTTAAATGACCTCTTCATGTCCAAAACTGTCAATCAAAATAAAAAATTTTTATTTTTCAGCAAAATTTTGACATTATCTGTACTTAACCTTATAACTTAGGATCTATATTATATAATACCCTGAAAATTTATAATTATATACAGTTTAGAACGCATAACACTTTATATATTTAATTTTTTCAATAATCATGGCTACTTTTTAGAAAATGTCAATCAAAATTTTGATTGATCAAAAATATATCTAATAAAATATACCTTCAAATTTTACATAAAATATATGTTTTTATACTAAATCGGTCATGCTGTTTTCATTTATGGACTCATTTTTTACATTTAGGATATGAAAATACCTATATGTGTTAATCAAATTTGCGGTTTACTTCTGAAAATTGTCTCCAAAAACATTCCTTCACATTTTACATAAAATATATGTTTTATACCAAATCGATCATGTTGTTTTCATTTCTTGACTCATTTTTTACATTTAGGATTTGAAAATACCTATAAGTGTTAATCAAATTTGCGGTTTACTTCTGAAAATTGTCTCCAAAAACATTCCTTCACATTTTACATAAAAACATATGTGTTATACTAAATGGGACATTCTGGTTTCATTTCCGGACTCATTTTTTACGTTTAGGATCTGAAAATACCTATAAGTGTTAATTAAATTTGCGGTTTACTTCTAAAAATTGTCTCCAAATACATTCATTCAAATTTTACAATGAAATATATGTTTTATACCAAATCAACCATGCTGTTTTCATTTCTGAACTCATTTTTCACATTTAGATGTTTTAAAATATCAGTCAAAATTTGCGGTTTACTTTTAAAAGCTATCTCCAAAAATATTCTATAAATTTTACATGAAATATTTGTTTTTATACCAAATCGATCATGCTGTTTTCATTTTTGAACTCATTTTTTACATTTAGGATTTGGAAATACCTATAAGTATTAATTAAATTTGCGGTTTACTTCTGAAAATTGTCTCCAAAAATATTTTCTTGAAATATATGTTTTAATACCAAATCAATCATGCTGGTTTCATTTCTGGACTCATTTTTTACGTTTAGGATGTGAAAATACATATAAGTGTTAATCAAATTTGCGGTTTACTTCTAAAAATTGTCTCCAAAAACATTCATTCAAATTTTACAATTAAATATATGTTTTTATACCAAATCAACCATGCTAGTTTCATTTATGGACTCAATTTTTGCAGTTTGAATTTGAAAATACATATACGTATCAATTAAATTTGCGTTTAGTTCTAAAATTTGTTTTTATAGCAAATATATCATGATGATTTCATTTCTGAACACAGTTTTTGCATTTAGAGGTTTTACTGCTAGTGTCAATCAAATTTGCTGTTTATGTTTGAAAACTATATCCCAAAATATTCTCTCTAATTTTACATGAAATATATGTTTTTATACCAATTCGACCATGATAATTTTTATTTCTGAAATCATTTTTTGCATTTAGAGGTTTTAAATGTCTGAAAGTGTCAATAAATTTTCGATTTACGTCTAATGTCTGCAGAAATATTTTTGAAATTTAAATAAAATATGTGTTTTTATGCCAAATGGAAGATGCTGGTTTCATTTTTGGACTCAGGTTTGGCATTTATGGTTTTAAAATATCTGAAAGCTTGAATAAGATTTGCGGTTTACTTCTAGATACTGTTTTCAAAAAAATAAAATATCTGTTTTATACCAAATCGACTATGCTTATTTTATTTCTGTACTGGATTTTGGATAATACGGTTAAAAATATCTCGAAGTGGCAATTGAATTAGTAATGTATGCCTGAAAAACAGTTCTGTAAAAAAATTTCAAAAAATGGCTGCATAGTAGGTATATAGTAAAAATATGCTTTTTTTTTTGTATATTTTGGCTTATAATACTTTCTACAATCATCTTAGGTATGAAATATTTATTAAAAAAAATAAAACGTATTATAAAATCTTTTGAAATTTGTATGAGAGAAGGAACCAAGTTGAAAACTAATTGAAAAGAGAACATGTGATCAAAACAAATAATTAAAAAAAAATATGTATCTTGACTAAATGGAAGATCTACAATGTTCTAATGAACTAGGAAGTGGTTTAATTATATATAATATTAGATGCTTCAAAAAAGATTTTGACTGTGAAAAAAAAGTTCCTCTTTTACAAATGAAAAATATTTAAATCTGCTTATCATCTAGGATTACAGTTAACATTTAGCTAAGATGGGTAGGAAATCTGAAAATTTAGAATAGGTCAGATTTATCAAAAATGGCACAGGTGCCAATATGTGAGAATTTAGTCACTATCAAGATATTTTTAATTTAAATTGAATTTGTCCATCTTTTTCCTTTTGTGTCAAAGAGATAATTTTTTAGATGAAGAACGTTGACAACTTTTTGTAATTGAACAATCAACATCACGAATGATTCATCAGAAAAAATCCTTTGAAATAAGAGTGGTTGACAAATATTTAGGCCTGATTAATAAAATACACGATACTGATAAAAAAGTCTAAGATCATCAAGAAGATTCTTTATATCAGAATGCTTTGAGAGAGGAAAAAAGTAATTTTATCCTTATAAAAAATTTTTCAAACACACATTAAAGAATATAAATTTCTAATGAAAAAAGAGCTACCAAGAAAGGATCATCATAGAATGAATAGCAAAATTACATACTGTAAATTATAATATGATGTAGAGACTATGAGCCGATAACGAATTTGTACCCAAAAAGATGGATGTCATATCGAGTTACATAAGTTACTGTAGAATGAAATATTTTGAGTGAATTAAACACCTAAAGTTAGTTTATTAAATAAATTAAAAAAATAATTACCAGAGAAATACTGCAAGTAGAAGTTATTTTTATGTTTATATATTTGACATTGATTTTTTGACAGGTTTTATTGATTTCATAAAAAATGAACATCACCATTAAATTCTGCATACTTGAAATGTATAAAAAACTTTAAAAGAATCAAAATTTTAATTTTAACATGGGCTGTAATATTTAAATTATTTTGTCAGGTTTGACTAATTTTTTATAAAAAAAAAAAGGAATATAACCAGTAAACACAGCCTACTTGAAAATGGGTATATGTGTGTAAAAAACATTATATAATTATTTAGGTAAAAAGTTTCTTTTTTGAGATGAGTTGTCATATGTAAATCACTTTTTTGACAGGTTTGAATGATTTTCATAAAAAATGAATATCACCACTGAATTCAGCATATTTGAAAATGGGTATACATGTGTAAAAAACTTTATATACTTATTTAGATAAAAAGTTCCTTTTTGAGATGAGCTGTCACATTTAGATCAATTTTTTGACAGGTTTGATTGATTGTTATAAAAAATGAATATCACCACTGAATTCAGCTTACTTGAAAATGGGTATACATGTGTAAAAAACTTTATATACTTATTTAGATAAAAAGTTCCTTTTTGAGATGAGCTGTTACATTTAGATAAATTTTTTGACAGGTTTGATTGATTTTCATAAAAAATGAATATCACCACTGAATTCAGAATATTTGAAAATGGGTATACATTTGTATAAAACTTTATATACTTATTTAGATAAAAAGTTCCTTTTTGAGATGAGCTGTCACATTTAGATCAATTTTTTGACAGGTTCGATTGATTTTCATAAAAAATGAATATCACCACTGAATTCAGCTTACTTGAAAATGGGTATACATGCGTAAAAAACTTTATATAATTATTTAGATAAAAAGTTCCTTTTTGAGATGAGCTGTCACATTTAGATCAATTTTTTAACAGGTTTGATTGATTTTCATAAAAAATGAATATCACCACTGAATTCAGCATATTTGAAAATGGGTATACATGTGTAAAAAACTTTATATACTTATTTAGATAAAAAGTTCCTTTTTGAGATGAGCTGTCACATTTAGATCAATTTTTTGACAGGTTTGATTGATTTTTATAAAAAATGAATATCACCACTGAATTCAGCTTACTTGAAAATTGGTATACATGTGTAAAAAACTTTATATACTTATTTAGATAAAAAGTTCCTTTTTGAGATGAGCTGTTACATTTAGATAAATTTTTTGACAGGTTTGATTGATTTTCATAAAAAATGAATATCACCACTGAATTCAGAATATTTGAAAATGGGTATACATGTGTATAAAACTTTATATACTTGTTTAGATAAAAAGTTCCTTTTTGAGATGAGCTGTCACATTTAGATCAATTTTTTGACAGGTTTGATTGATTTTCATAAAAAATGAATATCACCACTGAATTCAGCTTACTTGAAAATGGGTATACATGCGTAAAAAACTTTATATAATTATTTAGATAAAAAGTTCATTTTTGAGATGAGCTGTCACATTTAGATCAATTTTTTGACAGGTTTGATTGATTTTGATAAAAAATGGACATCACCACTGAATTCAGCATCGTTGAAATATATATGTAACATTAAAAATATTTATAAAAACTTATTAATCTCTGAGAAAAATAGGGGGGGGGGGCACTTTACGCCCCCCCCCCCCCAGCACTTGAGCGGACAAATTTTGCCCAGCACTAATAGGGTTAATTTGAAAGAAAGATGTGCATGGAAGGCATTTAGAAGAGTTGTGACAGGATTTTTAGGTAATAAAAAAGATGAAAACTACAAAGAAAATATTGAAAATATGGTAAATGCGTATAAAGAAATGGGATGCCGGATGTCACTGAAGCTTCATTTTTTGGATTCGCATTTAGATGTTTTCAAAGAAAATCTTGGTGCATGGAGAACGATTTCATCAAGATATCCAAACCATGGAAAAGAGATACCAAGGCCGATGGGGGCAAAGCTATGATGGGTGACTACGTTTGGGGACTTATCAAAGAAGATAAATCTTGGCATCAAAGGCAACGTAGAACAAAACATTATTTTTAGCTTTTTGCCACGCAATTATTCTTTTTAAATATATTTTAACTTCAATTTTAGTTTATTTTTGTTTTAATTAAATTTATCAAAAAAGATTTTAGTTTTATTTCCATTATTGAATAAAATAATATTCACATTACACTGATTCTAAACTCAAAATCATGAATTTTGAAATAAACGGAAATTCTAAAAACTATCGATATTCGTAAAAAAACATTTTTATTTTTGTAATCTACACCCAAAAACAATGTAAGAAAATTGATTTAATCAAGTCAAACAAATTATTGTCGTGTTGTGATCGGCATTAAATCACTCAAAATTAGTAATAGAAAAGACGTTCTCTTTTCAAACCTATCGGCCACACTTCAGTTCCATTTGTAACGAAATTGACAAATTGGTTGCAAGCAGCAAAATATTTTCATTAAAATCTTCCAGCAGTGAAGAAATTAAAGATGAAGATGATGGAATTTTATTCCCAAATATCAAGAAATTGTTAAAATAAGAAAATCTGTGTCAAAACTTGCTAACAATAATTAGGGAATATTCACGATTCATTGATTTAGTCGGAAAAAGTCAACATAGAGACATTTTCAGTCGAAGATGCCTTTACTTGTTTCTTCAACATTTCATTTAAAACGAATGTGGCGTTAAAAGGTATCTTGAAAATAGATTCAAAATAAAATGAAATCAATAAAATCATGAATACGGAAAAGTCTCAAATCTCACAGTACTTATCCCAAATTACAAAATTGTCGTTTTAACTTTAGAAGTAGAAAAATCTTTTTCTAAACTGAAAAAACTGTTAGAAAATGATGGAATTTTAAATCAGAAAATGCGATTAATTATATGTTGTTGTATTACAAAGTCATGGATTCTTTGAAATAATTTTCAATACTTTCTCTAAAGTGTTCATAGTTGTTCAATTCAATGAAACATTAAAAAGTCAATAAAGTCAATTTTTTCTCTGAGTAAAAGTCAATTTTTTCCATTTTTTCCTCACCCTGATGATAAGTAATAAAAGAAAAAAATGATATTCAATTCAACGACTAAATTATTTATTCTTTTAAATGTGACTTATTGCCAAAATCGCAAATATGGATGCAATATGTTGCGCAAAAGGATCCACTCAGTGACCCCTTCTCGGTCCCGACAAAACTGCTTCGCAATCGCCATAGGACACCGCTGACTCCAGTTTGAAAACCAATGAAATAGAAGGTAGTGATGCAATCAGAATTACAAACAAGGTAATTTGACTTCATAAAATCTGTGCAGTTGTGATGGGTATGAGAGCTTACAGTGCAAGTAAAATGTCGGGTAAAAATGGTAGTGTTCTTTGGACAAAAATCCTTTTATAATAAATTTTAAAAATTATTAAAAAAAAAAGTTCGCCTCCCCTCAAAATTTTAAGGATGTACATACTTGACAATAATCCTTTCGACTGTATTTTTTGAACAAGACTTAATTTCTGGTTTATAATTTGTCAGTGCAATTCTCATGCAGTCACTTAGATGGGCTTCAGTCAATCGTGATCAATTTTTATATTTTTAATTCTTCATCGTTGAAAAATCTGATTCACAAATGTAGGAGGAACCAACGCATGAGCATAATCTCTCACAGGTTTCTTTTAAAAGGGGGAATTTTTGATCATCAACTAGCCTCAATAATTTAGGATTTTTGGTTTTACATTTTAATGGCGAAACATTTTGCATAGTAATTATTTCCATTCCCATAATAAACGATGATGAATCAATGAAATTGGAAAAAAGATTCTAAAAATTATAATCTGCATTTTTGCATTTGACTCAAGGGCACTATAAAATGTCTCTGTTGGCGCCATGGTGTCTGCGAGCATATGGTTGGGCATAGATGCTAGAGTTCCCAAGCAAAACTGAAGTTACAATCGATTACAGCACTTTTGACAAAATGCATAAAATATAAAATGGCATTCAAAGTTCAGATTAAGAAGTTGTTTTGAAAGTTTTCTAAAGTTAATGGTCGGCTTTTCTTTAGTTTTTATATAAGTTAAAGCAAAAAATTTTTATTTTATGAGCTACTGGTGTCCCAGTGTGTGTGAAAAGGTTAAAAAATAAAAAAAATGATTTTTCATTCTAAATAGTAAATTTCATAAAAATCAAAAGTTGCTTTATAAAGAATTTAAGAGGCATTCGCTTTTTTGAACTTTTAAAAAGTACTTTTTAGTTTTTCATTCTAAATGTAGTTTAAAATATTGAAGTTCGTCCCGTTATTTTTAAATTGTTGCAAAAATTGAGATTTCGAAGTTTCGGGAATATTTGAGTTTACTTCGGTAAAAAATAAAACCACTTTATTGATATTTTTCAAATGTTACATGCGATCAAATTTTAGGGAAGTGCAATTTAGACAAATTCGTTAAATTGACATACGAGTTAATAAGTTGATTAGTAATTAATGATTTGTTAGATGTTAATAATAAACTCAAATATAATCAATATATACATTAAATATTTTGGTTATTATATCGGCCAATTATAAACCTCATACGGCGGGTCATTTACTCACGATATACGGTCAGCCTTTATTTTTATGTCAAATTTTTTCTAACTTTGGTCTAAATTTTAACATTCATTGCCACAGTTGTCAAAAGAATTCTTTTATTTTAATTGGTAATTCAGAAGAAAAATAGAAATAAAAAAAGAACTTCTGAGAAAAAAATTTATTTTTCAAAATTCTTTGTTTAGTAAAGACGGTGTTTTTTTTTTTAAATTAAGATGAAGATGATGAGGTAGAAACGCTTGGCATGAAAGTTTTAATAATTTTTTCAACAGATTGAAATAGGTGTGGATCTGGCTTTTCGTAAGTTGAAGAAATGCATGAGGTGTCTTTGTAGGGTGGCTTTAATACAAGCTCGCCATCGTTAACACTAATGGAAGAATCACCTTCTTGCCATTGTGTATTTGAGTAAGCGCTCTTTATCTCTTTGAACAATTTATTCTGGAAGTCAGAAGAAAGAGCTTGACTGATGGGTTTAACAACGCTTTCAAAGTTCTCTTCTTGTGGCTCAGGTTTCACATCGTGATCACCACTTCCTTCTATGACTTTAATGTCTTTAACGTGATTCAGGTTGAGAAAGTGAAAAGTTTTGCCATCATGCAAAAACATCAAATTGAAAGAGTCATCGTAAGCAATCACCTGGCCGACAATCTCAGCGTTGGCATCATCACTGACGCTACCTCGTGAAGAAGGAACATTGTTGAATGTGTTGAGGGTGCAGCGTATGGTAACACCATAGTGGAATACTTTGGTTTTAGATACTGCTTTGCCAGGGAATGAGGAAGTCTTTTCAAGAGACCCTTCGGAAGAGAGAACAGGAGCAGTAGTCAATTTACTATTAGACATACTTAAATTACAATCAAAACGCTAAAATATGTTACAGAAAACAAAATTAATAAGTGCTTGATTTAAAAAAAGACTCTACGATATAACTAAAGCATATACTAAGAATTATCTTGCAAAGCTGGAAAATATTTTTTAAGTTTCAGAGAATATACCTTGTACTCTTTTAGCCCCAAATCTTGACTGACTCTGCAAAGAGAAGTCAAAACCTGAGACATTGGGCTAAAGTTTTCTTCCACATACCTCAAAACATCATAAGAAGCGCGATACTTACCAAGACCTTTGTAACAATCTGACAAAATCAAAAAGGCATTAGACTGATACGGTTCCAACTTCGTCTGCTTGCACAACAAATCGATACTCTTCTGAATCATGTGTTGACGACTACCTTCTGAATTTTCGTTTTTAGCAGCATTTATGTAGAAAGAGACAAGTCGGTTGATGGTGGGTAGGAATGAAGGAAAAAGTTTGTAAGCTTCTTCTAGGTACTGCATCTCCATAACGTTATCCTTCTGGTACTTTTGATGAGTAGACGAGTATTCAGCCATTTTCAAGAGTAAGGAAATATTTGTGGGATAGAAAGCAGAAGCTCGAATCAAGAACTCCATACAATCCTCATAATTGGGGGTAACATCTTCGTCTTCAGAGCTTCTCTCTCGAAGGCTCAAATTAATGTGAAAGAGCTGCAACAAGACATTAAGATCCTTAGAATTAATTTTATTACAAATCTGAATTTGCTGAAGACTAGAATGAAGTTCATTGCAAGATTCAAATAAGAGAGCTAAATTGAAATGGCACATAAACTGAAGAAGGCGTGAATCTGTTTGTGCAAGTGCTTCTTGTAAAAGAGTGATTGACTTGCTTGGAGCCGATTGAATATTGGCTTTGTTAATTAAAGCCATAACGTTTTTAGGTTCCTTTTTCAGAATTTTATTAATACACTTTTCAGCGTATGAATGCCGATTAGTTACGATGAAAATAAAAGAAAGATTAATGAGCGCCATATGGCTTATTTCCAAGAGAGCTTTTTTGCAAGACTCACTTTCTTTGGGAGTTTGTTTGGCAAGTGAACAACATTCCTTCAAATAATTGGTAACTTGGCCTATTTCACAGAAATTACTATTCAATAAACGCGTAGATTTCAAAAACAAAAGATAGGGCATCAGGAAGTGAGCAAAATCTGGAGTGCAGATCTTTTGAACCACTTCAATGCACCAATTAATACTTAGGGGGGAAGTTTTGATTGGGGAAACGATCTGATTAACGAGATTTACAAATTTATTTAAAAAAGAGTTCACGCTTTCTTGATCATTTGGAAATATGAACTTGGTGGAATCAAAGAAAGTAGAATAACTTTTTAGGAATAGATTGAAAGCATTTTTAATTTTTTCCAATTTACTTTCGTTTGAAAAGCAATCGAAGGAAAAAACTAATAAAAGAATATGGTTGTAAGAAGAATGAGAGAGGCAAAGAAGAGAATCAACATCGACATCAGTTTCAGAGCCATCGTTACCCGTAATGTAGGAAATAGCATTTTCCGCCTTTTCGTAATCGCGTGAACAAATCAACGCTGTCCCGATATTTGTCATAACTTCCGTCTTAACTTTTCGATGCCATTGAGTCAGAGGAGCAGACGATGTTGAGGATGGAACAGAAACTTCGTCTAAATACATTCGATAATACTTAAGAGCTTGCACGTAGTCTTTCATTTGAAAATAAGTGTTTCCTATTAAGACTTTGATAAACGAAGAGCTGCATACTGAAGAGGATAAAGCATTTGGATAAATTAGTTTATGTACTTCAAAACATCTTTTATAACTTTCGACAGCGTCTAAATACTTTTCCATCTTCTCATATGCCTGTCCCAGAAGAAAGTAAGAAAGAGACACCATTTCAGAAAGTAGATTATTAGTGTGGCTGGAAAGTATGAGAGGTGTTGCACTTCTATCGGATCCTTTGTGCTTCGAAGATACCCTTTTCCTCACCAAACAGCATTTCTTATTCGACATAATTGCAATTTTCAAGGCAGAAGAATAATTTTTAGCTTTTTCTTCAGTTTGAAAGTCATTAAACCACAACATCATTTTATCTTTTAATTTGTAAACGTATTTCTCTAGTACATAAGTGTCGTCGTCTTCATCTTCTTCTTTGTTCTTCATTTGCTTTTTCCCATTATCATTACTTGACATGTTGAGTAAATGAGAAATAAAATAATCTTTATCGATCAATGCATATTTGAAAATACACTAATTATTATTATTAGAATAATCAATATGTTCTAAAAGTGCACGTAAGATAACAAACGATGCATTATTTAAGGTAATTCAAATGTAAATAGAATGATTGATGAGATATGATGAGTATCACCAATGCATCCATTTTATATATAACTACTGTGAAATATTAGTATCTGATCACTTACCTCGCTAAAAACACTTTTTTTAAATTTTAATATATATTTTTATCATTGTTTTTTCTAAAATTGATTTCTTAAAATCGTCTGCTTTCTTTAACGATCTTTTCTCGACGTCTTTTTTCGACAGACATGCCTAAAGTATCTCTAGAATTGAGAACTAAAGTTGTACTTCTTTCAATAAACAAAAGTCAAAGAGCTATTTCAAAATTATATAATATATCTAGAAGTAATATTTCTCAAATTTAATCATAATATAGAAGTACAGGAACTGTAGCCAACAAACCAAAAAGCAGTCGTCCTCAAAAATTACTGATAAGAGATATCCGTAAATTAATGAGAATGTCAAAGATTAATCGTAATTTTTCTGCAAGGGCAATTAATGTAAGAAAATAATTTATCAAAGCATATTTCAATTGATACAGTAAAACGAATCCTTAGAAAAAATAATTGGAATGGGCGTTTAGAAGCTAAAAAACGAGAAAGTTCAATTAGAAAGATTTGAGTGGACAAAAGGAAAATTTTTATGGAGCGTGTATGATTTGGCATAATGTTATTTTTAATGATGAAACGTAGATTGAGCTTCATTCTAATTCACGGCAATGTGCAATAGGTCTTGCGTGACTAAATAATTTTTAAATAAAAATTCTGTCTTCTAAAAAAACAAGTCACCTCAAAGCCCTGATCTTAACCCGTTATCGACCAGAATAATCAGACGATATCTAATGTAAAGCAGATTTGTATAAAAAGCATTTATAAAAGCAGACAATGCATATTTTTGTAAAGTCGACATATGTCGACAACCGGTTAATATAATTGAATAAATGTGGGTTGAGCTAAAAAGAAAAGTTCATATAAGGAACCCGAGAAGCCTCGAAGAATTATGGGAATATTCAAAACAGGAATGGAAATTGATTCCAGATGAACATATAAAGAATCTATATAACTCTCTTCCAAGAAGAATTGATTCAATTATTCGGGCTAAATGAAATCAGGCCAAGTATTGAAAAGAATGTCAAAGAAAATATTAAAATAAATTTTGTATTTTTACATTTTATTTTTTAATGAAAACAAATGGGCGAGAACTTTTGCACGGAATTTTTAATAGATAAAATATAAAAATAATAATTTGAATAAATTAAAAAAGAAAATAATCAGAAATTTTTATTAATTTAAAAAGTATTATTTTAAGATGGTATTTATAATTAATTAATTTATTATAAATAAATTTAAATGATCAAAAGATTCTAAAAAAAATATATATTAGCTGTCGCCCAAAACATTTGCACCCTACTGTATAAATTTAAGGTTTGTATGAAATTTTGAACCTTAATTTCTATTTAAAAAGGGCCAAATTTAAATTCACGGTTTCATACCTGTCAATTCATAAACCCAAGTCCTAAATAAAAAATTTCGGGGCTTTCGGCCTCTTTATAATTTTTTAGTAGCACGCGGCCTCATTTAAAAAAGTAAATCAACATACAAATTACTGTACTAAAAAAATGTGCACAAGTGTTTATTCAAAAACTGTCTGAATAATCCAATCAATGTCAATGGGATGGCTCAGATTATGATACGTTATTTTTTACATTAGAAGGACATTTTTTTTCAAAATTTATGTAACTTAAAATAAATGAGAATGAAAGTAAAGTAAATGAATTAGTTTTATTACTGTTTCATTAAATGCCCTAGATGTATTATATCATCCTTTGTATGTTTGAAAATAAAATTTTTCTTTCTTCTTAAGATAAAAATAAACTTAGTGATTTGATTGTTTTCCTGTTTTTAACAATTGATACCGCTTCTTGTGATACATGTCATATAAATGTGAATTAGCGGCACACATCCTCAAAATTTTTAATTTTCAAAATTTATTATTAACCATTTTTGTCGAATGAATACACCACCATTATTACCTAGATATATGCAGATATATACTTACACGGTAAGCTCTTGATCCAACCATAACTGCACTAATTTTATCAAGTCAAATTACCTTGTTTGTAATTCTGATAGCATCACTACCTTCTATTTCATTTGTTTTCAAACTGGAGTTAGCGGTGTCCTATGGCGATTGCGAAGCAGTTTTGTCGGGACCTAGAGGGGGTCACTGAGTGGATCCTTTTGCCCAACATATTGCATCCATATTAGGTCATTTGCGATTTTGGCAATAAGGCACATTTAAAAGAATAAATAATTTAGTCATTGAATTGAATATCATTTTTTTTCTTTTATTACTTATCATGCTTAATTTTATAGATGTAAATGCGCATTTTTCTTATGGCTTAAAAAATTAAATATGACATCTTATACTTGATATCTGGTTTTACTGTATTAACGTCTGTTTAGGAAGTGTTTTTTTTCTGAATCCACTTTTCTAAAGGCCGTCAAGTGAAGCTTGCACTGGAAGTGAAGCAATAGAGTTCCAAAAACTATATCAACTATTTTAAATGTCAATCTGAACGATTGCACAAATCCAGGTTTGATAACAGGAATGTTTTTGCAAAATATTAAGTATGCTTTGAAAAGTTTCAAAAAAATAACTGTTGTAAAAAAGTCTCACATCATAGGAGAACAATTGATATTACCTTGCTGCAAAGATATCATATTGAATATGCTAAGAAGTTCCGAACTGTTGAAGCATATTTACCTGTCAACCGTTAGAAAGATAATAGGAGAGATGTTTGATGACATATCCGAGGTTGTTTTATTGATTCAGAATTCGATTTTCAACTTTTTGCAATTCAGCTTGATGAAACAATGGATGCTGCAAACTTACCTCAGTCTTGCGTTTACTTACAATATGTATATGACAAGCACCTGGTAGACAATTTTTGTTTTAAAACTTAACAGTAGAACCACTGCAAGAGAAATATTTGATAAGTTGGACAATTACAACACATGTTATTAAACCACAACATCTACTTGGAGTGTGTGCTGACCGTGCACTAGCAATTTCTTCCTCTAGTTTTTCGACTCTGATTAAACAAAAATGTCTTGATGTAATTGGTACCCAGTGCGATAAATGAAAACCATACCTGATGGGTTGAAAAATGTTCTCAATGAAGTCATTAAAACAGCGTAAATGCCGTCAACTCTTATTTATTTTCACAGCTATGCAAAGAAAAAGATCCTGAATTTGAAAACTCTTGATGCACTCAAACGCCAGTTGGCCTTCCAAAAGAGTTGAAGCGATAATCCAGCAATTTCTACAAAGCAACCAGAGGTGTATGTAGTAGAATTTTCCTATATATGTTTTCGTATATTCCTATCATTTTAAGTGAACATATTTGAATCTATGCATTCCCACCTTGCGCTGCAAGGAAAAGAGTACTCCATTGTCATAAAAAATGAAAGCCTACAGAAGTCACACTCAAAAAAGTTTCCAAGACGTGTACTTGCAGATGCATTGAAAAAAAAATAGAAAACCAATGTGAATCTAAATCAAAACAGGTCTAAAAACTATAAAAAAAGAATATAATATAAAGGTTTTTGAATTTTAAAAATATAATTGACGTCATCATAGTTCTGAAAATGAATCAAATAATGGATTTGGTTATACAACCTAATAAAAGTAAAGAAAATTTTTTATTAAAATCAAAAAAAGTATCCTGAATTTTGTAAAGCAATGTTTATGTCAGAGAGGTTTCTAGTGAATGCTTTATTGAAGGAATTAAATCTTTTTTAATGACAAAGCACACTTTGCTTCTACTAAGCTAAGACGCCAAAAATTTAAGGAAAAAAGATAAAGGTACCGCGGGGTGTTTTAATCGAGAAGGCACAATTGCGCCGATTTTATCGAACTATGAGAAAGTACACTTGATGCAGGTTCGAGCCCAGGACCTTGAGTTATCGAACCCCACTATCTAACCAACTTTACTCAAGCACTTGACGGAGAAAATAAAATATTAAAAGAACATTAAGAGTGCTACTCTATTCGAAAAAAATATATACACTAGAACCTAGGTTTTACGTACGGCACGGGACCGAACGGCGGACGTAAAACGTAGGATTCGTAAAATCCAGGTTGACCTTTGACCAAAAAAATGACGGCATCGATCATTTGGCGAGGACGTAAAATCCAGGGAACGTAAAACGTAGGTTCTACTGTACTTCGCGAAAACAGAATATGATGAATCGGGGGACCTAGAAATAGAGATTGCTGAGTCGGAGAAGAATTTAAAGAAAATTATTCGGAATTGGTATCTAATAAAGTTTTGGAGCTAGAGTCGAATTTAATTCGACGAATACACTTGAATAAATTGCATGTTTATTATTTATCAAATCTAGGTAAAATATCTTTTTTACTTGCAAATCTGTATCATTTTCATAGAATTATACGTTTCTTCTGGTTGAATTATTAAGATACAATTGAGTGACTGCGTCACTTATTGTTTTCTTCCAGGTATAATGAAACCAGGCCAAACTTTTTTAATTTTAATATTCTTACACTGGTTTTATCGCTCAAACAGTATACAAGACTGACGTTAAACAATATATTGATGGCAAAAAACTTCTTAACCCACTACAAAATTAACAACGATTAAAGTTAATTTACAAGGGAATAGTAAGATAGAAATAGTTTTACATGGCCAGAAAGGCAAGCGTAGTGAATATACAAATTTAACTACAAGAGAACAAATAGCTAGAGATACATAATAGGGGGCAATATGGCAGCTTCCCGTTATTTTGCTAAGACATACGGTCGTTCTGTGTCTGAATCTACTATTCTCAGTTAAATTTAGAAATGTCAATTATCTGCATTTTCAAATTTAAGCGAAAAAAAATATTAAAAGGCTGATGAAAACTGGACGTCGTGGATGGAAAATCCTAACATTGATTCTATGAGGAAACAATGCGTGGTCACTTCTGAAAAAAGATCTGGACAATAATGGCATTGAATGCAACAACGACATAATTGAATGAAAATTGATTGCAACAAAGACGTAATAGATCGAAAAACTCTGTACTGATATCAAAAAAACTTGAATGGAAATGCTACTCTTTTTTGAAGGGTAAAACGTGACACGAGACAAAGTACATACAAAAATCTAAATTAGACTGTAGACAGTAATCTACAGAAGTTTCATTCTGACTCCCAATACTAAGAAAAATTTATTTCCCATTCCTTTTTTATTATTTGTATTCATAGCTTAAAAATTTTAAAATTTCGAAAAAATTTGGAGGGAACAAAGAAAGTTGATAGACTTTCAATAATTATTTCAGAAAACTTTGAAAGCAAACTTTTAGAAGTTGATAAAATGAATAATTCGCGAACTGTAAAAAATTGTTTATATTATTTTTTCAAATATAGAACCATTGCATGCTAAATTAGGGGTCTTCATTCCATTATACATAAAGACACTTTGTTGGACGTTTAAAAAGACATACGTGAACTTAATGTGTAAAACAAACTGATTTCATTGAATTCCGTAATTCTAACTGCTTTTTTAAATAAAATATTACAAGAAACTATTAATTTTTCCCTTAGGTTTATACCCATACAATTTTATGAAAATAGAAGAAACTTATAAATATTTGGAATTTCTTTAAAAAAATATCAATTTAACCAATCATCAGAAATTTAAAAAAATTATGTACATATTACATTTTTTAAAACAATATATCAAGGCTTTATTTGATTTGCCATAATTTAAACTAATCTTCTAATTAGAAAATTTTATTAGTACATATTAAAATTTTAAAAAATATGTAGATAAAACCAATTACTGAATATATTTAGGTATCTATTTAAACTTTTAAAAACTTGTACAATATCGAAATCAATATTATCAAAATATAAAATTAATGTGTAAGTATAGAATATTCAATATAAAATTTTAGGAAAATGAAAGTATGTACACTAAACTTGACATTCAATTTAAGCCTTTAAAGCTCAGATTTTGAAAGCGAACCGTCTCTTTATCTTTTTCTTAAATTTTTTTATAAGACAGAAACAATTTTATTTGTTGAGAAACTGGTCATTTATTGAGATTTAAGTAAAACAATTGCTATTTAGTGATTATTAATATAATATGAATTCAAGAATGAAAATAAATTTTTGGAAAAATACAAAAATGAAATTTTTGTAATCTCATAAAAAAAGATTAAAAAAATATATAAATGATTTACATTTTCCGTAAAAGGGCCATAATGAAATAAATGAAACAAATTAAAATTAATAATTGAAAAAAATTTATAATAAATGATAAAATATTTAAGAATTTTTATTGGCTTTAATTAATTTAATTTATATTTTAGAATCCACGGATATTTATTGATTTTTCAAAATTATTTGATAAAAATTATTATTAATACTAAGCAGCATTTATATAGAAATTTTTTATTTTGTTACATTCTAATATCAAGAGGAATATTATTCCATAATTTTATTGCTAATTATAAAATTCTTTTCTATATGCTGCTTGTTTTGGATGGAAATAAGTTAATAATGAATAGTTCCTTTATTTTATGATAGTTTAAAATTATGCTCCTTATTAATATTTTTATGTTTATAAACAAAAGAAGCTGGATGTATTTAATTGATGCAATCTAATGAAAGAATATTCTAAGGTATTAATCTTCTCTAGTATTGTCCAACTTTTTGAAAAATGAAAGTAAAGATTTTCCCCATATAAAATTAGCATATAAAACTTTACACTCAATTAACGAATGATAAATTGCTGACCTGATTTTTTTAAGTAAAAAATTGCATCCATTATTTATTTGTCAAAATATCATGGAAATTTCTTTCAAACATTTATAAAATGATTTAGAACATCCTATTATATATTTATATCCAGATTATTGACACATTGAAAAATCATATATTTTTATAATTTGTTAATTTATTATTTAAAACCCTATTAGTGCTGGGCAAAATTTGTTCGTCAAGTGCTGGGGGGCGTAAAGTGCCCCCACTATTTTTCTCAAATATTAATAAGTTTTTATAAATATTTTTAATGTTACATATATATTTCAACTATGATGAATTCAGTAGTGATGTCCATTTTTTATCAAAATCAATTAAACCTGTCAAAAAATTGATTTATATTTGACAGCTCATCTCAAAAAGGAACTTTTTATTTAAATAATTATATAAAGTTTTTTACGGATGTATACCCATTTTCAAATATGCTGAATTCAGTGGTGATATTCATTTTTTATGAAAATTAATCAAACCTGTCAAAAAATTGATCTAAATGTGACAGCTCATCTCAAAAAGAACTTTTTATCTAAATAAGTATATAAAGTTTTTTACACATGTATACCCATTTTCAAATATGCTGAATTCAGTGGTGATATTCATTTTTTATGAAAATTAATTAAACCTGTCAAAAAATTGATCTAAATGTGACAGCTCATCTCAAAAAGGAACTTTTTATCTAAATAAATATATAAAGTTTTTTACACATGTATACCCATTTTCAAATAGGCTGAATTCATTGGTGATATTCATTTTTTATAAAAATCAATCAAACCTGTCAAAAAATTGATTTAAATGTGACAGCTCATCTCAAAAAGGAACTTTTTATCTAAATAAGTATATAAAGTTTTTTACACATGTATACTCATTTTCAAATATGCTGAATTCAGTGGTGATATTCATTTTTTATGAAAATCATTCAAAGCTGTCAAAAAGTGATTTACATATGACAGCTCATCTCAAAAAAGAAACTTTTTATCTAAATAATTATATCACCCATTTTCAAGCATGCTGAATTCAGCGGTGATATTCATTTTTTTTATAAAAATCAATTAAAGTTATCAAAGCATTGATTTATATATGACAGCTCATCTTAAAAAGAAACTTTTTATCTAAGTAATAATATAAAGTTTTTTACACATATATACCTATTTTTAAGCATGCGTAATTCAGTGGTGATATTAATTTTTTTATAAAAATCAATCAAAACTGTCAAAAAATTGATTTATCCCAAAAAGAAAAGAACAGGCACGGTTTTTTAAATGAGAGAATTACGTTTAATAGAAAGTATAGGGAGGTTATGAAGTTTACAGTGTATGGCATTTTACACACATATACCCATTTTCAAGTAGGCTGTGTTTACTGGTTATATTCCTTTTTTTTTTATAAATATTAGTCAAACCTGACAAAATAATTTAAATATGACAGCCCATGTCAAAATTAAAATTTTGATTCTTTTAAAGTTTTTTATACATTTCAAGTATGCAGAATTTAATGGTGATGTTCATTTTTTATGAAATCAATAAATCCTGTCAAAAAATCGATTAAACCTGTAAATCAATGTCAAATATATAAACATAAAAATAACTTCTACTTGCAGTATTTCTCTGGTAATTATTTTTTTAATTTACAGTAAAACCTCCCCATAACGGTCAGTACCGGGACCCTTCAAAACTGGCCGTTGTAAGCAGGTGACCGTTATATAAAGGTACACTTATGACTTTGGTAAAAATGATGGAAGAAAAACATACATTCATAATAAAAATGTTTATATAATCTAAAATACATTTTTGTTTAAGTTTAGAGTTTTTCAAACATTCATTGAACAAAAAATCTTCTACTTCACAAATTGGATTTAAAATTTTTTGAAAACTATTTTCTATACAAAAATTTTTTAAATCAGAAGCAACTTGTATCGCTTGATTAATATCTCCAAAAACCAATTTTCTGGAGGAAGTGCCTTCTATCCCTTTCCATCTGATGTATAATCTTCTATAGTTGACGTTTTCTGAATTTGAGCTTCATACTTTGGATTATACCCTGATCCATAGGTTGCAATTTAGAGGTTGTATTTGGTGGCAAAAACAAAAGTTTTATATTACCCAAAGAAATTTTGGGATGTGAAGGAGCATTGTCTAATATCAGTAAAATCTTTCTTTTTTGTTTTTTCATATTTTTAACAAATTTTTTTATCCAGTCTTCAAAAATCAAAGAAGTCATCCAAGCCTTTCTGTTAGCATAATAGGTGATTGGTAGCTTGCTTACATCAATATTTTTGAAACATCTTGGTTTCAAAGACTTTCCAATGACCAATGGTTTTTGTTTTTCACCCAGCATACTAGCACATAGCATTATGGTGAGTCTGCCTTTGAACTTTTTGCATCCAGACACTTTTTGACTTCTTATCAATAATGATTTGTTCACGACTTCTTTATAAAAAGCGCTGTTTCATCAAGGTTGAAAATGTTTTCTGGTTGATAACTTTCCAGGAGAATGGGAATTTTTTCTTTCCAGTCCTCAGTAACAGCTAAATTAACACTACCACTTTCACCGCTAATTACACTGAAGCATATTGAATGTCTTTTACGGAAACATTCAAGCCACCCGTTTGAGGCTTTAAAATTATCAATGCCCAAAGTTATAGCAAAGTCTAGAGCCTTTTTCTGTAAAATTGGGCCACTAATTGGAACATTTCTCTTACTCATGTCTTTGAACCATTCCAAAGTAAGGATGTTGACCTTTTCATTCGCATTTTCTTTGTTAAATCGTTTTCGTTCCAATGAAGTATTTTTTTCGAACTCTTTCGTTATTGCATCTTTGTTATTTATGATATTCTGAATTTGGGTTCTTCCTACTTTGAAAATTTGTGCTAACTTACGTGAGCTATAAGCCAGATAAAGAAAGTCTCTTACTTGAACAATTTACCATTTTGTTTTATGAAGTTTTAAAATAAACTTTTGAAATCTTTATAAAAACTTGGTTGGTAGCGAGCAAAACTTAGAATGTTTGTGAACACAATTGGAAATAAAAAGATTTCTGTTAAATTGCTGATAAGGGAAACAAAGGGGGAATGCAACTAAATGATCATACGCGAGATATAATAGAACATGAGTTCTCTACTTTCATTATCAAAGGAAAAACTGTTATCACCCAAGGCACTTTTATCTCAGTATATTGGTTTAGGCGAGTTAAAGTCTATCGCAGGAAACCAATGCTTATTATCACTAGCATAGACTGATACTTAACTATTGTGTGTAATAAAAGTGACCGTTAAAACCACATTTTTCCTTGAAAATTGACCGCTGACCGTTATAGACGAGTGACCGTTCTTCAGAGATTAAAATAACGTAAATATATAGGTGTTTAAACGGGGTTTTACAAAAATGACCGTTAAATACAGGTGACCGCTCTATACAGGTGACCGTTAGAACAGGTTTTACTGTATTTAATAAACTAACTTTAGGTGTTTAATTCACTCAAAATATTTCATTCTACAGTAACTTATGTAACTCGATAGGACCTCTATCTTTTTGGCTACAAATTCGTTATCGGCTCGTAGTCTCTACGTCATATTATAATTTACAGTATGTAATTTTGGTATTCATTCTATGATGATCCTTTCTTGGTAGCTCTTTTTTCATTAGAAATTTATATTCTTCAATGTGTGTTCAAAAATTTTTTTATAAGGATAAAATTACTTTTTTCCTCTCAGGCCTGAATATTTGTCAACCAATCTCATTTCAAAGGTTTTTTTCTGATGAATTATTCGTGATGTTGATTGTTCAATTACAAAACGTTGTCAAGGTTCTTCATCTAAAAAATGATCTCTTTGACACAAAAGATGGACAAATTCAATTTAAATTAAAAATATCTTAATA
This sequence comes from Nectonema munidae, assembly GCA_030549495.1. Taxonomy (NCBI): domain Eukaryota; kingdom Metazoa; phylum Nematomorpha; class Nectonematoida; family Nectonematidae; genus Nectonema; species Nectonema munidae. Next base: position 244,396 of record JAUIRK010000994.1, read on the forward strand.
GTGACTAAATTCTCACATATTGGCATCTGTGCCATTTTTGATAAATCTGACCTATTCTAAATTTTAAGATTTCCTACCCATCTTAGCTAAATGTTAACTGTAATCCTAGATGATAAGCTATAGATTTAAATATTTTTCATTTGTAAAAGAGGAACTTCTTTTTCACATTCAAAATATTTTTGAAGACAGTATCTAGAAGTAAACCGCAAATCTGATTCAAGCTTTCAGATATTTTAAAACCATAAATGCCAAACCTGAGTCCAAAAATGAAACCAGCATCTTTCATTTGGCATATAAACAGATATTTCATTTAAATTTCAAAAATATTTCTGTAGACATTAGACGTAAATCGAAAATTTGATTGACACTTTCCGACATTTAAAACCTCTAAATGCAAAAAATGATTTCAGAAATAAAAATTATCATAGTCGAATTGGTATAAAAACATATATATCATGTAAATTAGAGAGAATATTTTGGGATATAGTTTTCAGACATAAACCGCAAATTTGATTGACACTATAAGTAAAACCTCTAAATGCGAAAACTGTGTTCAGAAATGAAATCATCATGATCTATTTGCTATAAAAACAAATTTTAGAACTAAACGCAAATTTAATTGATACTTATATATATTTTCAAATTCAAACTGCAAAAATTGAGTCCATAAATGAAACTAGAATGGTTGATTTGGTATAAAAACATATATTTAATTGTAAAATTTGAATGGATGTTTTTGGAGATAATTTTTAGAAGTAAACCGCAAATTTGATCAACACTTATAGGTATTTCCAGATCCTAAACGTAAAAAATTAGTCCAGAAATGAAACCAACTAGGCCGATTTAGTATAACACACATATTTTATGTAAAATGTGAAGGAATGTTTTTGGAGACAATTTATAGAAGTAAACAGCAAATTTGATTAACACTTATAGGTATTTTCAAATCCTAAATGTAAAAAATGAGTCCAGAAATAAAAAGAAGCAGCTAGCGATTTTAGGAAAAGTCACAAAATTTGAAGGGATATGATTCAGCCAATTTTCTACAATTAATTTTTTAGTGAAGGGGGGGGGGCGTTTTACGCCCCCAGCACTAATAGGGTTAAAAGTGTTTCGCTTTCATACAACATAGTGCAATCGTGAGCATACTTAAAATATTAAAATTAAGAGCATCAAAGTAACATATATCATTGATACATAATGTAAAATGAATAAATTCAAGTATAGAACTTTGAGAAACTCTTCAAGTTACTAGAATCATGTTTACTATTTTCAATCATATTAAGTATGGGGGGGGGGGGATTGATCAAATAGCTTTATCAAATATTTGCTGTTAATAATTAAAAAATTTTAAAATTAATTTATTGCTATTTTTGGATATCGTCAATAAAATAGCACTATAAGAAATAATACGAGTTTGGGCAGTGGCGGATACAGAAATTAACCATAGGGGGCCAACTTTAAAAAAATATTAGTTTTGTTTTTCATCGTCTTGGTAACTTTTTTATTATGGTATATCTTAAGATCATTATAAATTTTATAATGAAAAATACATCATTTATTAACGTATTCCACTACCATACAAGTCTTGATGCTTTAGGAAAGAGCAAAATCAGTAAGGGGAATTTCTGAAGCCATTCTTCCTGTGCCTGCCCAATCTGGATCGGTCAATGGGGTTGGAGAAATGATTCTAGTTAAAAAAGAATACTCAAATAAAGCATATAAAAATTCTAAAATGAGATTTTTAGAATTACTTGTTTGAGTGAGATCTAAATTAAAATCCTCACAAATTATTATTTTTATCTCTTCCATAAGTTCATGAACCAAGCAAAGTCAAATAAAAAGTTAGAAATATTAGTATAAAATAATTTCTTTCCATGTAAGGGGCAGAAGTTACTGGGTAAATTTCTGATAAATAAAAAATTATTATACTACTTTTGAAATCATTAATTAAGTTTCTAACAGATTCTAACTTTAACAATTCAAGTGAAAAATATTAAAGTTATTATTTTTTTTGATAAAAATTCCAAACAATGTATTTAATCCATAATATTTAAAGTTTATTTTAGATAAATTAGATTTAGTGAGCTGATTTAGCAACCTACTTCATATGATTCGTATAGACCAATTTCTCTCTTATCCAGTTTTACCAAGGTTTTTGAAAAAATTATCTCTACCAAATTGGTTAAATTATCTAATAAACATTGATTTTTTTTTACAAACATCAGTGCTCATTAGAAATTTGTCTTCTTGATTGAGCTCATTATGTTTAACAATGCCTACTCGAAACTAACAATTTTAAAAGTGTTTCATTATTTCTGACTATAAATCTTTTGTTCGTGGCATCAGAGGTATTACTAAAACAACAAATGGCAAAAGAAAAAGATTGATAATTAAATTAATTACTATAATAAATTTCTTCTTCTTCTTGAAAGAATTGGACTGACTAGTATATATATTTTACTGTTTGATCTATCACAAATCATTTGTTTCGAAATTTCTTTTTTGCATGAGTATCTTTAATATTAAAAAATCTTTTGACCCTTTTAGGTCCATAACATAAAATGTCTCATTACCATTTCAGAAGTATTTGTGTTGTTCCAACAGCGAAGGTTATTTTTGAATTCTTACTTATGATTTTAATAAATTCGTAATTGGTTGATTATTATTAATTTTATTTTTTTCAAATAATGTCTCAGTTTTTCTTTATATATACTTAAAATAATAATTAATTATTTAAAACAAACAGCTCTACAATAAATACCGGAGTTTCCCAAGGCTCAATACTCGGGCCGCTTTTGTTTCTGATATATGTTAATGACTTTCATGCATCTAACCCTATGATAACTTCGCGGTTTTGCTGACCACATCACAGTAAGTGTTCCATTTTCTTTGGCTAACCTTCCATTAACTATGAATTTTTTTTAAAAAGGATCCTGTTCCTATTTTCAAATGGTGTGATAAAAACAATATGCATTTGAATCAAACCAAATAAAAAAGGTATGCTTTTTGGTATATCTTCTAGGAAAATTATAAAAGATGAATTTAACTTTGAAATCGTTGAGAGCTTCAAAAATCTGGGGTTCATTATTGATTGTAGACTTAATTGGAATCAACATATATCTCATATTAATGCGATTCTCTCCAGGAATATTGGAATACTTAGACACAACAAATCTTTGTTCCCTACTAGTATAAAGCTTTTGTTATACAATAGTTTTTTTCTTCCACATTTGAACTATTGTATAGTTCTTTGGGGTCGTAAAAACTTTAATTACCTTCTGTTAACACTAAAAAGAATTGTACGGTACGTATGTGGTGGCCATTTTCTATCCCACACTGATCAATTTTTTGTAAGGTTAAACTCACTTAAGGTAGCCGACTTATATGTGTACATTTTATCTATACTCACTTATAAAATATTAAATCGATTTTTACCTTGATGATTTTATTACGTATAATAACGAAGTTCAGCAGTATAATTTACGAAATAATAAATGTTTTGATTGGCTTTTCAAACTTCAATCAAATTTATTATAATTTGCAATTTTCAAACTTCTAGTGCCTTTTAACTTCTAACAGATATAATATAAGATTGATCGATGAATTTTTGCCAAAAAATTTTTAACGAAAGTTAACTGCTTATTATTTGCGCTTTCTAATTATAGTAATGGCGCTTCTAGTTATATTAACTATATTTTTTTATTTTGAACTAATTATGGTAGCGCTATTAGTTTAATTATAACTCAATGAGTGGTACAATTCATTTTATTAGTATGCAGCTAAAATTTAGGTACAATCAAACTGGGATATTTAAATGATTACGATACTGTTTATGATAAATTTTTGTAATTTTCGAGAATAAAAAAATTTCTTAGATTGTTGCTTATTACATATTTTTTACTGAACGTTATAGAGCAAAATTTACTTTTATATTATATTCTAATTTTTTCAACATTCTCTAGTTTCATTCTTTAATATGATCAACTTGAAATTAATTCAAAGAGTATAAGTAAACACAAAAAGATACAAAATGCATCACCAACTAAATACGATTGAAAAATTGTTTCAAAAACAAAATAAGAGATAATTTTATTGTTAGATTTTTTTTTTATCAATTTTCATGTAGTAATAAAATCAATAAAATGAAATGAGTAAAATATAGCTTTGGTTTGAATATGAGCAAAGAATCAAATTCTTTCAAATGATTTCAGATTGCCATCTCTTTAACTTTAAGCAAAATCTACTTCTAAGTATTCTTAGAAATAAATAAAAATATTTATATATTTTTGAAATATCAGACATAAGGTTCAATATTTGTATAATGAACATAGTAGTAAAAATATTTGGGGGGGGGGGGCACTGCCCCCCCCTCTCTGGCTACGCTCCTGCTTATATATCAGTTCTTTACTCAAAATTTTACCCATTTGTCTAAATTTAAAAAAGTTTAGCTGTGCATTTTTTTTAATTTGCATGTCATTTCATATAAAAAATTAAACTTAAGACATCAGTTTTTCAAAGGCATTTGGTTTTAATTTTTTTTTCAAAAACTTTCTACTCACACTAAGCTTTGTTCCTTTACTAGGTTGTGTAATAAAAAAGTTCATTCTTTATTTTTATTGAATTTTCTGTCTTTTTCTATGATTTACAAAAACACACCATTAGACCAAAATGATAGGTTTTTTAAGTTGTATTTTTGCAACCTTGGTCACTAAAGAGAGTGTCATTTAATTTTTTATCTAATGATTATGAATAAAATTATTTAGTGCATTATAAATGTACTAATTATTCATGATTTTTAGTTTATTATAACTTTTGCGAATGTTTTCCTTAAAATTTCCTAACCTAAGCTTACGATGCACTTAAATTTTTTTTCAAGGATTTCATAGATGTTACTCTTTCCAAAACTCAAAGGAAAACGCCCACAGTTTGTCACAGGAGCTTCAAGTTGTCTCGCATTCGTTCTTTTTACATGCGAAAAGTGCGCTTCACGCAACAGACATATCGCGACAAACTCGCTCTAATAATCTCAGAGTTTCCGAAAGTCGATGATTTGCACCCCTTCTACACTGATTTATTGAATGTTCTCTATGATAAAGACCACTTTAAATTAGCTTTAGGCCAGTTAAATACTGCTAAAAGTTTGATTGACAAGTAGCGTTTCACAAATCGATCATATTGACAAATTAGTTTCAATATAACGTTTTCTGTTTACTAGCCTTGGGAAGGAATATGGCAGACTTCTGAAGTTTGGAGATTCACAGTATCGATGTAAGCAATTGAAGATAGCTGCTCTTGGAAGGTTTCTTTTTTTTATAGATAAGATCAATCCTATACTGATATTAGTAATTAGTTGGGAAATCAAATACTCGTAAGCGAAATCTTATATTAATTAATTGAGAGAAATTAAACCTCCCCGTTTGACAGTGGGTTACTTACTAGAAATGATTGTTCAAGCGAGTTTGACTGTACAATGTACATATACTGTGAAAAATTTCTGATCAATACATTTATTTTGTGGGATGTGGTTTAAATATTTTAGGGGAGCTTTTAAAAATGATCACCATAACTAGGTAGTTATTAATGAAGTTAGACTTTTAGGATGTAATTCGTGTTACATTCAATTTTTAATATACAGTAAAACCTCTTTAGACCGATCATTAGAGACTTTCAAAAAATCGTCGATATAATGAAGTGTTCGGTTTGCATAATCATATTTTTAATCCAATAAAAATGATATGTACAAAAAACAAAGCTTTATTTAAAAAAAAATTTATATTTGTTTGCTTAAAGATTGCTTTCATCGCTTTTTTTTTGAAGTTTTTTTTTACATTAGATACAAGAATAAAGATAAAGGCTCTTGTATGTTCTCTACAGTCTTTTATAGTAATTCCAGGATAATTAGGTGTTTCAACTGTTCTTTCCTTTTCTTCTCCGTCTTCAATTTCATTTTCATTTTAATTTCCTTCATTGAAAATATCTTCAAAAACTATTCTTCCAAATTTAATGAAAGTTTTTCAGTTACGGGTTTCGTTATCATCAGACGCCGTGATTGGTTTCTGCATGTCTTAAGAAATGCGTTTTATAAATTCATCTAACTAAATCATTGACTTATTCATCCACATTATTTAAGAATCAAGCTTTTCTAAAACACTTTAAGAGTAGGTTTGAATCACTTTCATTAAAAGACATTTTAATCCAAACACATGTGTCGGGAATAGAAATAGCTTTTACTAAATCAGAAAGAGTTTTGTTTGCATTTCATTTAAAATTAAACGTAACAACTTTTTTTGATAATTTTTTTTTGATATTACAAATTAACTCTTAATCTAACGGTTGTAGTAAAGCCATTGTATTTACAGGAATAAAATCAATTTAATATGAGTCAATTAAGTTAGCAAAACTACTTGAATGAGAAGAAGCGTTGTCTAGAAATAACAACAAAAAAAATTTACTTTTTCATTTTCAAAAATTTTACACGTCATCAATGCTTTCCAATTATACTTCCAGAAAATCAGTAAATTATTCAAATATGTTACGGAAACAGTCACTCAAGCGGCACAAATATAGTAACCCTTTTTTGATTTTCCAATAACCAAAACAGATCTAAAGTGTCCAAACCAGTGATAAGGAAGCCGAAGCGGTGGAAGCTTCTCAAAAATTTGGAAGCGGAAGCGAAAAGTGCTTGAAAATTGTTTATTCTTATGAAAAATTTTAAACAACTAAAAATAAATTTTTCAAAACAAAATTTAATGTTATATATTATTCATTTAACAAAATTAATTATTTTTTATTTTATATTTATATTTTTTTTGTTTTCATTTTCCTCTTATAATCAAAATGGCTCGTTTGAAAAAAATTCCTTTGTTTGTTTGGTTGAAATAAATGATGAAAGAATTTGTAATAATGAAATAAGAAAGTTAAAAACTGGTAGCTCTTCTTCAAATTTGAAACGACATCTCCAAAGATACCATAAAAATATTTACGCTTTAGTAGAAACAAAAGACAAAGTATTTTTATCGAAAATTGTTAAGGTAATATTTTAGAATACTTTCCAAAATCTATTTTATCTGCAAGCAACACTGTTTCAAAAAAAAATTTCAAACTGGAATATTGAAGATGATTGTTTATAATGGTGTTTCTCTAAGTTTTTTTCAAGGAGAAGGTTTTCAAATTATTAATGGTGAATTGGCAAAAAAGTTACAAGTTTCCATTGGTCGTGAAGCAATTCGAGCTTTATTATTAAAAAAATTTGATGAAGAAAAACTTTTATTGAAAAATTTGCTTTATAAAAAAATGCTCTTTTTAAAGTTTGATAGTGTAACTAGAGTGAGACTACACTTTCTTGGAATTACAGTTCAATTTTGGTTTGATAAAAATGGGTGTACTGAAAAAGTTTTAGCCTTTGTCGATACACATTCTTATAATGATGCAAATAATATTAAAAGTCTTGTTTTAAAAAAGTTTAATATTAATAAAAAACAAATACTTGGATGTGTTGTGGACAATGCTGCTAATATGACACGGGCTGTTAAACTTATGAATATTGAAAATCTGATAAATGAAAGTTCAGACACTTCTGATTCTGAATATGAAAATGATAATCAAGAACAACTTTTATATATGGATCAGATATATCATATGAGATGTATGGAGCACACTGCAACTTGGAGTAGTCGATGGTCTTAAAAAATGGAAAAGTTTTCTAAATAAAGTGAGAGGTAGCTTCACATTTACGCGCTCCTCATTCTGATGCAATTTTAAAAAGATCTGGTAAGGGTATGGTGATAGACACTGCAACAAGATGGGGGAGTAGGTTTTTAATGTTAAAAAGATTTTCTGAGTTAAAATCTTTTATTCAAGATTTGGCTTTACATGAAGTTGAACTTGATGAGAATGAATGCGAACTAGTTCATTTAATTATTTCAATACTTGAGATTCCCTATCAAACAACTTTGTCTTTTCAACGTCAATGTATTACTCCAGGTGAAGTATTTTTAAAGTGGAGGAAGACGATTTTTGATTTAGAAGCTATGGGTGAAAAAAGTCAAGACTTTGTTTCAAGTTTGAAAAAAAGGAAAGAAAAATTATTTGAAAACGACATTCTACTTGCTGCAATTTGGATTGACGCTCGTTCTCGTGTTCTTTTGAGTGATATTCAAAAAGAAAGAGCGAAAAAAGCACTACAAGAAATTAATACAAGATACCATTCTCTATTGTGTTCCGAATCTTTTTTGCTAAAAGAGAAGAGTGCCAATTCAACTGTAGAGGTGAATAATTCTCAAAATGTTGAAGAAATTTCAGATTTTGAAAAACATCTTCAGAGTCTTGAAAAAAATACACCTTTTAATGATCTTAAAGAAGCTTTTTTTGAAATAGAGAGATTGGGGCGTTTTGCAGACGCCAAAAATGTTTGGGATATAATTGAAAATTATCCAAATGTATCAAAGCCGGTTTGTAAAATTGTTAGTGCAATGCCTACTACACAAGTATCGGTTGAAAGAGTGATTTCTCATCTTAAATTAATCCTTTGTAAAAATCGAATAAAAATGAGTGAAGAAGAATGCTATAATTTTTCTCCGTATAAATAAATTTTAATGCTTGATTTTTTTACCTCAATTATTTTAGGCGTGGTTTTTGATAAAAAATTACTAGGTCATGTCTTTTTAGTGTTTTTAATTTGCATTGTTTTTTTACATTATATCAAAATATTAATTGGTTTAGATTTCAAGCATTTTCATGTAATAGGCTATATTCTTACATTTTGTGATAAATGTTTATAACACTTTAATAAGAGTTACAATATTGAAAATAAAACACCTAACTATTTAGTTTTAGGCTGAGTCTACATTCCATACACCCACTAAGGCATATTTGAACAATTAGACTGATTAATATAGGAAAAAATACAATATTTCCGCAAATAAAAAAAAGTTTTGGAAGCGGAAGCTATAAAAAATGGCTAGCTTCCGTATCCCTGGTCCAAACATTTGACACATAATGATACAGTCACTCTTTCTTTTGAATTTTTTACTTCAATGCACGTTTCACCTTATAGGGATAAAGATTTATCGGATAAGCTCGGAAATACAAATCATATTTCCAATCTTCATCAGTTTTTGAAGCAATATCTCCTATTTCTCCGTAAAGTAAACAAAATTTATATTTTGTTTTAATGTAAATATTTCAAGTCATTCAGTGAAAACATATAAATTGAGACTTTTGACACAAAAAAAGCTTTTTCTTGAAGCCCAAATTTAAGGACATAGACTGACCTAGCTTTATGAAACTACAACCATACTAGTTTGTCAATTTCCCGGTTTTCTAAATTGCTTCTATTTGAACATTTTCTTAATTGATCTTAGATGTTCATTTTTTCTTTTCAATATATTTTGGACAGTAATTTTTCCTTTTAAATATCTCAGCAAGATGTCTTTGACTCTGATATTTTTAAATAATTATTAATTTTTTTCTGGCAATGAAGCTTCATTATGCTTTCCAGACATTTTAAATAAATTATTCTAAAAATAAAGGAAAATTTTTTATAGCTGTACTCTTTTTATAAAAGAATCTTTATAATGATTTTAATCTTCACTAGAGTGAAATTTCTATATGTTGACATAAGTATAATAAGGCATTTTCTAGTATATCAAAATATACTACCAAAAATATTTTATTTTGATAGAGAATACATATTTTTCTTTCATTCAAACAATTATAAAATTTAACTTAACTATGCTATGTAATCAAATTTATACTTTATATGTGTTTTTCTTTAACTCATAAACTCTTCTAACAATAATTTTGATTATCTCAAAGATAAAATATAAAATTTTGGGTCTCCTGATTAACAGCCATCCCACTACAGATTTTTTGGATCAACTGAAGAACAACCACCCTTAATCACTCCTGAAGAATAACCTCCCCAATACTTTTTGATATTTAAAATTTCAGTAGAAAATAAAATCTCTCCACTATTCTTGAAGATAAGATTCTATACGTTCTCTTTTACATTTCTTCATTCTTTTTGGGTTTGCTTTCTGTTTGTTCCAGTAGGATTCGATATTTTGAGTGTGAACTCCATTCTCTTTATTGACAAAATTTAAAATATGATTTAAATCATACTCTTTGCACATTCGCGTATGCTCGCCATTCATCACTGTAAATATCTAACCCAGATCGAATCACTTTTTCTATTAGAGGAAGTAATGTTTCTGCACTTCTATTTTTAACAGTTTCCATATGCCCGATTGCAGGAGAAAAAGAAGTATCATCTAAGCCAAATACCGAAATTTGTTTTTGAGAAGTTATTCCGCGATGATCTCTTGCTTTGTGTGAAAAAACTGATTCATCAATTTCCATTATGCAGTCAGGACCTCTAAGTTTTTTCCGGCTTTTTTTTAAATATACATGACCTTTTTTAGATATATGTTTTTTAAGTTAAAAGAATAGTCAAAGAAACAGAACTTTATGTAATTAGTCTAAATAAAGTGGTAGTCTAATTAAGAATAATTTTTTCGAATTAATGATTTTAGAGGTATTGCATTAAAAAATCATTAAAAGATAAATTTGTTAATAAACGCTCAATATAGCATTCTAAACGAATTCAATAGGCTGTCTTTATTTTCCTGATTTTGTCACCTTTTGGTGAAACATATGGCCTACTTTGGTGACTGCTGGATTAACACCCGTTTGATCTCGCCTTTATTTTTAAAGGACGCAAACAATTTTTTGATTGTAAGGTAGTCAGCTTTTTCTGGTGTGTTAAGAAATACTGCGTTTAAAAATCGTTAAAAAATAAATTCGACAATGACTTAAAATATCTTTCTAGCTAATAGCAATAAGCTTTCCCTTTTTTACTTCTGTTGAGAAATTCGCAATAACGTCGATTCTTCACTTTTTGATCCTTCATTTAGAATGACGAAAATCATAAAGCAACAAAAGAGTAGTTTGGAGTACTTGGAGGAAGTGCGTCAGCACTTGTCTCGCCTCCCCAGCATCGAGCCGTATGAGAGAACCATTTTGATTTGTGGACTTCCTAACGTCGGCAAATCCTCCTTCCTCAATAAAATCACGCGCGCAGATGTTGAGGTGCAGCCGTACGCTTTCACTACCAAGTCTCTCTACGTGGGACACACTGACTACAAATTTCTTAGATGGCAGGTTTTCTCCTCTTGTTCTTCTTTTCAAACCTACTTGCACGATTTATTTATTTCGTAAACACCATGCCTTCTAACATTCTTCTTGAGGGATTTTTCCTCTTCAAATGGAAAATCGGGATTATAACTTCGCTTATTGTTTACTATAATAATAGAATATTTATATACAGTAAAAGTTCGTTATCTCGAAACCGATGGGACCTATTGAAGTACTTTGAATTATCCGGACTTCGAGTTAACAAATTTTTACTTTTTTGAAATTTACTTTTACTGTGTTAAACTAAATACCAACGCGCATGCGTGGTCATCTTTAGCCTTTCAAAACAAACTTTGAAATGATGAAAAAATATATTTTTAAACAAACATTAAAACTTTATAAACAGATAAAAATTTATTTAAACAAAAGAAGTGATTCTGATACAGATTATTCCGTTAGAACATAAAAAATCATCCATTGTTTTTTATTTAAAAAATTCTTGCTTTAATAAACTATTGTGTCATATAAGCTTTAATAAATCTATTGTGTCATATAAGCCCATCGACTTCAATTTACACATGCGTACTTAATTAATTAACACAAACAACTCGTGAAAATCTACGTTTTAATTTCATTCACCTGTACGATTTCCCTTACACTAAAGAAAGGCAACCGTTTGCTGCTCTAGAATTAAAAACAGGTGTTAATTAACTCAGAAAGTTTTTTCAAGTTAAACAATGTAATTATCTGCAATGTGTAGTAAGGCTATGGCTACAAAATTGAGTTCGAATTAACCGAAAATTCGAGTAAACTGACTTCGAGTTATATGGATGATAATTTAACATGCAAATTATGAGGAAATTGCCGGGACCTCCTAAAAACTTCGAATTAAGTATATATTCGAGTTAGGCGAATTCGATATAACGAGCTTTTACTGTATTTTTCAAAGTTAAATATATTCTGCTCTATATAAATAAATAAAATCGAAAAAGAATTTCATTTAATGAATAATCTGACACTAAAAATTTAAGAAATCTTTGAGGTTTTCTTCACCACGCCAGTTATTGATATTTTTTATAATAAGTATTATTATTGTTTTACTATGTTCGCAATACCTTTGGACATGTCAAATGATTTGAAGTATTGAAAAGATAAAGTGGTAAATGTCATTTAAAATGTAGTTTATATGTTACACCGCATACCGATTATGATGGCCATGATGTATAGAGGAATTTGACGTAGTTTAAGACCAGGGTTGCACATCCCGAGGGGAGGGGGCGAAAATGACCTTCGTCCCCCCCCCCCTCCTCCACATTAATTAAATTTTTTTTTTAAGAAAATTTGTTGATTATTATAATAAAAATATAATACAAAATGTTTCAGTTGTTAAAAATGTCCTTGATCTATTTATGACAGCTGTCACAATTTTATTTGTAGACCGAAATAGTCAAAAAACGCAATTATTTTCTTGCTCTCGTATACTATGATTTTTATGATTTATGTTTGTTTAAATAGTTTTCTTATGATTTTGTGTTCTTAGACTTAAATAATTTTATGAAAAGTGATAAAACTAGCATTTTTTGTATACTATGATTCCTTGTAAAAAATACAAGCGTTACCAAATCACCCTATAAGGGTTAGCTACTTCAACGTTGGCTTTTGCTGCTTATAAAAACTAGAAAATATCAAACTATCTCATTTTTTATGCCTCCTATTATTTTGAAATTATTCTAAGAACAGACGGTTCCATTTTAAAATAGTGAAAATTGCTTTATTAGTTTATTTTGTCTCCTTTCTCTCTATGTAGCAAATTTTTTAATTTTGGGTAAAAGGTAAGGTAAAGGTACTATGGGTGTGTTTTCATTGACAAGGCACTGATGTACCGCTTATGTCAAAAACAAATGTATCGATGAGGAATCGAACCCTGAGGCTTCCATGCTGAGTCCATCATCTCAACCAACCTGCCACGCCACCCATTGAGTATGTTGTAGGGGGTACGTCAAATTCGTTTTCAAAAAACTTAAGTTATGTTGTAAAATTTTTTAGTTTTTGTTGAAACTCTATAACTTTTTCTGAGGGACTTTTTTTCCTTAAAAGTTATTATAAAAGGCAAATCATTGCAAAATGTTAAAAGTTATTTTACTTTTTGTAGCTTGCACCAATTTAGCTTTTAAACTATTTTTGAATGATGCTGAGAAAAATGAAGTAATGCAATCTTAAAATATTTTTGATAGAAATTACCTTAGAAAAGTTATGTAATTTGGAAGCGCACTTGTATTTCTCAATAAAATATTTTTTTTCATTTTTAGTAAAAAGAAATGGAACAACTGAAAATTAATGAATGATTTTTTTCATTCAATAAAATTTTCAATTTTTTTTTCTACATATAATCTGGAGATGGTGCGCATTTATTTGAAGTGACAAAGAAGGAGCTATATATAAGTCCTCATTCATTGTTGACGTTAAGTTTAATAGGGCGGGGGTTAAAGTTTACAGTGAGCTTAATTAAGAATGAAATAGAATAGATTCAGAAAAATTTGTTGTCTTTTTTGGAAGACGCTTGAAAGTCCGCCTCCTCCAATAATTTCAAGGATGTGCGCTCCTGAATCATTACATTTTTTCATATAAACATCGCAGGGTGTTTAGTAGACTCTTTTCCTTCAGACTACATTCACTCATATAAAACTTTCCAACCTTCAGGTATTTGTTTTCAGTTGTTTTCTCTATCAATCAAATATCCTTTCATCAATTCCTGTAGTGTGCCTGATAGACTACTTCATTTTCAAATGAAAAGCCTATTTAAATTTCATAAATTGCAAAAATAAATCTCCTCCCTCAATAATTTTGAGGATGTGCGCCCCTATTTGAGATAATGAATGATAACTGAAGATGATGGTGGGATCGTTGTATTTAGTGTTCATTTTAATAACGTTTTTGATAACTCTTGACCCTTCTAATTAAAGATTTTGCAACAACACCTCGTCACAAATTTGAGTAAAGTTGCCCAAAAAGCTAGTGTGCCTTTTTTGTGAAAATACGAAAAATATCTTTTTTTTTAGCTCTTTTATATCATATTGAAGCAATGTTTCATCACAAAAGTTTCTTGGCGCTTATTTTATACTCTTTCGATAAAGTAAATTTAAAAACCAAAAAACATAATCTTACTTACATATGTATAATGTATTTTTGTTTCGCTAATTCTAACAATTTTAACGAAATTACCTAAAATTATTAAGGTGATAGATACTCCCGGAATTTTGGATAGACCTCTTGAAGAAAGAAATACCGTAGAGATGCAGGCGATAACGGCGTTAGCGCATATCAATGCTGTCGTCCTATTCTTTATTGATGTTTCGGAACAGTGCGGCTACTCGATCCAATCCCAGGTGATTTTTATAATTTTCAAATAATTGAAATTTTTAAGAATGCAAAAATGAAAAATGATTCTTCAACTACGAAATATATAGAGACAGAAGATGCCAATTAATTTTTTAAGTTCATATAATATATAGAAAATAAGGTGAAGTCGGTAGCTTTCATTTGAAATTATTGTAGACAAAATGAATAACGCTAGTTTATTACAACTAAATCAAAATATAAAGCAGAAATAAGGTATTTTGTCATTACGACCTTTTTAAATTATGAGAGAAAAATTTGGAAAAATGATCATGATAATATCTTACTTCTCCTTTATATTTTATTTTAATTCTATATAGAGTTGAGTTAATGTATACATGATCCATTTTGTCTACAATATTTTCATATAATATATACTATTACTATATTATATTATATGAATAATCTACAAATTCTGTTTTAGACAGTATTTTAGAAAATTTTAAAAGTTTTATAATTGTTATATGCAAATATCCGTTCGGCAAAATGTGTCCATAAGAATACTATCTGCCATCTCAAATATATCTCCCACTTAATGAAAAATTTCACTGAAAAGACCATTTATCTTATTTTTGTAGAAATTTTGCTTTTTGTGTTCAAATATGAATGATTGCATTTTGATGTTTGAATATTTATTGTAATTTGACTACACAAAACAAAACCCCACCTTTTCACTGTAAATGCCATAAAATTGCTGTTTTTTTTGAAAAGCACTAAATCTGATATTTTTTGCGAAGAACGCAATTTTTCCAATCTGAGGATTGATAATTCAGAATGCTCGAACAACAGTTCATATGATCATCACATCTACCACTCCTAATTATTCTCCCTAGCAACAAAAAAAGCTCATACCAAAAAGAAGATTTTTCCATGCCTTCTTTATAATTTATTTGGGTGACTGATGGATGAAGATTCAAAAAATTAGGGGTTATGCTCCACTTTTTAGAGATTACATTTTATATTGTTTATATGAAAAAGACCTAAAAGAATTAACAAGAATATGACAAATAAGTGCGTGACGCCACAACGGATGACTCCATCACTGATTTGGATATAGTGCAAGGAGACAACCTTCTTAGCCATGTTTTCCTACACTTACATCTTCAAAAACGCATGTCTAATTTTTACCCGCAAATCATTTCACATATATTTAGTTTTTGAGTTAATATCAGTTTCAATTTTTTTTCAATAATAAAATAACAATGTAGTTTGAATACGTGAAATTACTTTCGTCTTTAGAAAATTTCTAAGAGGAAATATAAACACATAAAATTTATTTTATATCATCATTCCCAATCCACTATCAATTAAATATTGCTCATGAGCGAACGTTTAAAGGGTGTCTATTATCTCTTTCATTTACTATTTGATTAGATTGACTAAATTTCCGATAGTCTACTACTCTAAACCTAAAATGTAAACTTTATATCAATATTTTATAAATAAATGTTTCCACGAACTGCCCCAGAAAATCGTGTATAACCTGATGGTACAGTACTCTAATGCCGACGTGACTTTCACCTGTCAATTCAGGATAATCATTCAGATGAGAGATCTTTGATTAATCCCTCGTGCTCCCTCCTTTTTCCCAGTTAAAAATGTTTACTCTACTTATGTTAGTTTTGCCAACAATACTGTTTTTCAAATCACATTTGATTTGTTTTCATTTTATCTATTTAAAATTTATACTTATTTTACCATTTTAGGTTGCCTTGTTCGAAAGTATACGTCCCTTGTTTACCAATAAAGTAATATCAATTTTTCTTTTACTTCTTTTTTCATCCAATTGTGATTTTGACCTTCTTTTTCCCTTGCGATAGCCTTTGCTTGTTGTTGCGAATAAAGTTGATGTTAAAAGCCTGGATGAACTCGATCAAGCAGACAAAATTTTATTTGAAAACACTTTCACTCTAAATGACATTGATGTTTTGCCCATGAGTGCTCTGACAGAAACCGGAATTTCTCATGTCAAAACAGAGGCAAGATTTTTCCCTTTTCTATTTTTCCTAATTTCCCATTTTCCTCCTTAGGCTTGTGACATGTTATTAGCTCATCGCATAGAAAATAAAATGAAGACGCACAAAATCGATAACATTTTAAACAGACTTAATGTCTCTGTTCCACCCAATTTTGAGGATATTGCTAAAGTAATCTCTTTTTTTCAATCGCACACTTTTTACAAACATTGTATATATATATATATATATATATCAAAAATGCACCTCCCTAAAAACCCATTAATTTTGTTTTGTTGTCCTGCTAAGCATCTAGCAGTTATATTCACACATATTCCTAGATATAACGTAGTTTCTAAGATCAATCCCTCGTAACGTTCTATAAATAATTTCCAAGAGAATACCTGAAAATGATTCAACTGTAACCAGTAGACTACGATGATTCATCTCTCAACCCGTGCTACGATGGTTCTATTCCGCGTAAATAAATATCTAGTAGACAATGTCAACTTCATTCACCGTTAGATAAGACTTTATATAATTTCATTCGGGAGAGACGATGCTACATTAAGTTATTACCTATATATTATAATGGTATATTACGATGGTTTCTGTATACCGCGATAATTGATATCAAAGAATCGAAAAATATTTTCAAATCAAAAAATATCAAACTTTCTGTTCATATTTTGCTACCTCATACGATGTTACAAAAAGTTATTACCTATACTTTGCAATTTGCACGATTTTAAATATTATATTTGTCGAATAATCAAAGAATCGAAAAATGTTCAAATCAAAAAATATTTATTCTTTTTAAATATATCGTTGGCTCCCCCTTACTTTTAAAATTGAAAGATAAACCTAGTCTTTAATAATTAATTTTTATCAAATTATGCACACACGAAACTAAAAGTAAGGGGAGCCAACGATATATTTAAAAAGAATAAATATTTTTTGATTTGAACATTTTTCGATTCTTTGATTATTCGACAAATATAATATTTAAAATCGTGCAAATTGCAAAGTATAGGTAATAACTTTTGTAACATCGTATGAGGTAGCAAAATATGAACAGAAAGTTTGATATTTTTTGATTTTTTAAAAAATATTTTTCGATTCTTTGATATGAATTATCGCGGTATACAGGTTGGAGATGAACCATCGTAGTATACAGGTATAATGTATATAGGTAATAACTTGTGTAGCATCGTCTCCCCGAATGAGGTATATCAAATCTTACATCTAGCAGAATGTGAACAGAAAGTTGAACATTGTCTCCCTAGTTATTTGTACATGGAATAGAAACCATCGTAGTATACAGGTTGAAGATGAATCATCGTAGTATACAGGTTAGAGATGAATCATCGTAGTATACAGGTTAGAGATGAATCATTGTAGTATATAGTTTGGAGATGAATCATCGTAGAATACAGGTTGGAGAAGAATCATCGTAATATACGGGTTGGAGATAACACGCAAGTTGTCTACCCGCGTTCAACCGTACAGGTTATGAGAATATATCATTACATATTAGAGAAGAGTTTTCTAAACTCTTTATACTGAAAATTATTTCTTCAAATATATTACTGCTTTGTTTAAAATACCTATACTTTGCAATTTGGACGATTTTAAATATTATATTTGTCAAATAATCAAAATAAAATTCTGTGATCAAAGAATCGAAAAATATTCTTTAAAAAATCAAAAAATATCAAACTTTCTGTTCATATTTTGCTACCTCATAGCTTCAATACTTATTGAGAAAAATTGATTAAAACACATATTTTGATCTATTTATCTTCTCTTTAAATTTATATGCAGTAAACAATAA
>JAUIRK010000995.1:0-17806 GCA_030549495.1 Nectonema munidae
AGATATATAGACAGCAAAAAAATGCAATGAAATTGACGTTTTTGATTTATTATAAACAGATGTACACTTTTTCTTTCTATATCATTATCATTAAAATGGTTCTAGGGGAAAAGTGTGCAAACGACAAAAGTGTGCAGCAGAGAAAAAAAAGAAAAATAAACTCTTTTGTCGTTTGCACACTTTTCTCCGTTTACCGTAATAGATTTTATATGAATGAAGTGCAGTAAAGTTTTATGCAAAGAATTATGCATAGTGAAATAAATCAATTACAACTAGGTTATTCTCAGACCCGGGAATACTTTTCGGTTCCGAGACGGATCCCAAATTTTTAGAACGGGGAACGTCCCGGTATTTCAGAACCGGGAGCAAATCCTAGTTAGGATGCATTTTTTTGATATGCTCAGCCAACCTTGACGACTTCATAGCTTCATTAGAGAATTCTTTCTCACAAATGAGACATATCGGCTTTTGATCTTTATGAGGTGTAGTGATGAAGCCGAATTTTAAGTATTCAAAAGAGTACTGTCTGGACTTTTTCTTTTGTGGATTCTGGGACATAATGATGGTTGATAAAAAAGATGTATTTTGTTGTGAACTACAATTTTGTTCTTGAGATAAAAATAATTTCACATAAAAACTCCAAAAAGGCTAAAAAAATTATTTTGAATGAAAATTATTTTGATTTTAAATTTTGTACAAAAATTATTTGAAAATTTCTAAAATTGCATGTAATAAGGAAAATTGGTTTTTCCTCCATGGTTTTTATGTATATTTACGCAAAGTAAATAGTTCTGAATTTGTGGAGAAACTTTTAGATTTGTTGTACAACCAAGGAGGCAACGTATTCTATTTTTTGCAAACATATTTTCAACGAAGCAAATTATGCTTATCATTTATCAAATTTTAACTTTACACAAATTAGTAGGCCTTTTTTAGTTTACATATTACTTTATTTATTTTTTAATAAAGAAAATTCATGCAACTTTATACTATGTGCTAATTTTCAAGATTTTATAAATTGAACAAAATTTACGCGATTCTAAGTTTCATTTTTCTTTATGGTAATTTTCAAAACTGCCACAGGAAAAAATGCCTTCGAAAAATTTATATCATTTCATATTTACACACAAAATATCTTTTGAGGAGAAAAACATTGAAATACCTCCAAAGAACTAACCACTATGTGTTTAGAATACAACTATGGAAATATGTAAGAAATTTATGATTTTTGCAGACATATTTTTTGAAAACTACATAAATTTTAGACTGATATAAAGGAATCAAAGTGCAAAAATCGATTTTTCGACATCTATTTCAATTTGTAAACTATACATGCCCAAAGATATAAAAAACTAAACTTTTTAAAAAAAGATAAAAGTTACATTTTATACTTCCTATAGAGCGGAGATTATGAAGAACGCCTTTTTTCAGTAGCTGATACTAAAATAAATTTTTTATATTCCAATTAACACAAAAATAGTGTGCACAGTAGTATATAGTTCATGATCAAAAATAAAATACAAAAAGTATATATAATGCAAAATTATATATTTCGCTTCTTCAAAGAAGCTTTATCAAATTAATGGAAAAAAGGGGTGCGGTGTGCACGATTGTGAGTGTTGTCTCGGGTGCGTATCTTTGCTTCTTCGTTGTGAGGTGAGAATTTATTACTTCGTTTGTTGGGAGGTGTGATTTTGTTTCTTTGTATAGTTCATGCAACAAGCTTTCATTTGGTGGATAAACTTGGTTGAAAACGCCAAAGTTATAGGTCATAAAATAATTGACTAAAACTAAGTTTTGGCAACTAGAATTGTAGGGCGATGAGTGCGTGCTTGCAAGGTTGGGTGAAAACAACCCATATACAGCGTGAGTGAGAATCAATATTAGAAAGATATAAATTTAACACTAAAAATTTAATGAACTTTACGCCTTTTTTTCCAAAAATTGAATGTTGTGGTGCGCTAAAAAATTTAAGTAAAAACTTTCGAAATTTTAACGTGATGTTTGTTTTTTTTGTCATAACACCTATGTGAAGTTTCAAAAAATTACGATCAAATTTGAGAAATCTATTGGCTTTCAAAGTTTTCTAACTTTAAATACTATGCAATTCGCTATTGCTTCTCGGCATAGGAAATGCCTCCTAAGCTTTGCCAAACTATCAATAATCATAGCTTGGCAAAGCTTCAGAGGCATTTCCTATGTTGCGAAGCGTGCCAAAGCTATATAGTATTTAAAATTGAAAATTTACAATATTTCACGCTGTTGTATCTTTTCGTGAGGTAAATGAAATTTCACCAAAATTGACATATATATATATAGAATGAATTAGGTTGTTACGAGTTTATATTATATGATTACAATGCATGTTATTTATTTTCTTTCAACGCCCCCTTTTTACGTTCAGCGCCCCCCCCCCCCCCTCCCCAATTCACAACCAAGCCTCATAACGCTCCCTTTTACTCACTCAATGCCCCCTAGTGGGCACTAGGGACCACTTTGAGAAACACTGCACTAGACCCTCAAAAATAATCGAATACACCCGATCAATTCGCATATTTACCGAATAAAAACACAGAATTAGCCCTATCTCGCCAAACTCTGTACTAAGAAAAAAACAAAATACACAAATACCAAAATATCGCAACAACCACATTTCTAGACATCAAAAATGCATTCAACGCAGCATGGCACCCTGCAATCAAACAACCTCTTCAAAAGCGCATTCTCATCTTGCTACACAACAACAATACATACATACAGAAACTAATTCTCTCAACTCCGCAAGGGGGTAGCCTATCTGACAAATACTCATCAACCACATTTTTAATTTCATCAACTCAAAATCCGACTTTGCCCAATGCTACTCTGATGATATCTTATTCACCTTCTCAAATACGTTACAACCGAACAACATCAATCGCACTGCGAATCTAATCACACAAATACAAACAATGGCCATCAACTGCAAAGTCGCCTTCAACGAAAAAGACTTCACACAAAAAAGAATAAATCCACTACACATATCAACATCACCCACTCCTGTACTACATCTAAAATATCTAGGCGTCACATTCCAATCGAATCTAAAATTTACACTTTACCTCAAAACTATCCATATAAAACTCTCACCAACTAAGAAAAGCCATCTTATATAAGTGGGGTCTTCATCCAAAAATCTCGAAGTACATATACAAATCTATCATACTTCCAGTCATACACTATGGCTTACTCAAATTCCAGAACTCACTAACCCACCTCGACAAAATACATCGCAAATACTCTCAAGCACAACGCGTTTCGCACTACTTCTACGTCAAAACTTGAACTTCTTACACATACCCTTTAACCTAAAGAAAAACAAAATTAAAAAATATCTATCTACCTTTCACTCTACACCAGCTCCACATAACTTCATTAATCTTTACTCAACTCACACCTCCCTTTACTCACCTTTTTCAATTCCCTTCTTGAACAATATATGCCACAACTTTTTATCACAAGTACACCCATACTCCCTAGTCCACCTATCGAAAGCCACCCCATACACAACAAAAATATACCACCACAAATTCTAAGCACTCAACTCCATAAAACACCAGCACGATTCAAATCCGCATCACCAACTGTCAGTTTGTACCGACGGCCCAAAATCACGTACCAAGGCAATCGCTGCTTGCGCCTTTTTAGTCACAATGCAAATATTCCCTTCTTCATACAACAAATGCATACAGACAATAACACCCCCTCATATGAAACTGAAGCCTTAGCACTCCTAACATAAGGCAACCATATTATTGATAACGTAATGAATCTTTACATCCAAATTCAAGCACATAATCTTTTTCACAGACTCAAAATATAATCAAGGACCTACAACTTGAAAGAAAAATTCCAATATTAACACTAAGCCTAGCCAAAAAATTAAACAACCTTACCAACCTTTTCTCAATTAAACTATTCTGGTGCCGAGGCGATTCCTCCTCCTTTGAGAATTTTTTGGTATACCTCTTATCCAAATCCACATCCCTAGCATCACAACATATCTTATCCACACCCTCCCTTTATTCACCTTTGAAACAGGCGTAAATAACTCAATTACAAAAGAATGGCTTTACTCAAACAACATACCTAGCCCCTTATTCTAATTTGCACTAAATAAAAACATTACTCTTTCTCGCAGCATTATAAGATGGTTCGCCTCACATTGCCCGTGTTATGCCCACTTTTATAATTTTAATTTGCACTCTTACCCTTTTTGCAGATTTGGCTGCCCTCATAATGAAACTCCAATTCACATTTTTCTCTATTGTCCAATATTTTCATCAGAACGAACCAAACTCATTGAAAAAGCACATTTACATTGTAAAGTTCTTCCCTCCTCTCTACTAAACTTCCTATCACCCCAAGATCCATCAACACATCTCTCCTTTCCTTAATATAATAGAACCATTGCTCTCTACCCACCAACACTTAACTCCACCCTTATCAAACGACAAACAACCATACACAAGCAACCTAGATCATACTTTTCACCTCACTAAAGCTTTCTTATTTCTATTTTAGATCATAAACCCACTTCTCATCCTAACTAACGCAAGCATATCAATCTACGTTAGAAAGTGGTTAGATATCTCCTATTTACCTACAACAAATTTTATATAAAAAATGACCAAAATAAACCAATTTGGTATAGAATACAGTTCTTCCCAACCTATCACCTACCGATCCTTAGGGGTCCATGAGGTTTTTATTAGCGATCCGCTAACATTTTTGCATCATATATAATAGCTTATAGAATTTTACAGTTGTTGTATATTTAAAAAGAAAATGGAAACTATTTTCACGTTTTAATTTTATTTTTTTCAATACATACGCACTCTCTATTACTTTTAATTTTTTGATAAGTAGAGTCTGAAATCAATATAGGGCGAAGCATCAATTTCTTTATTTTTTTTAAAATCGTCTTTTTTTATTCGGAAAATCAAAAAGAAGGTCAAGAAAGAGGTCTCTTTTTGGTGATTATAAATAGCTTTGATCAAGAGGTTAAAATTTGACAAATACTGTTTGATTTTCTGCACATTATTTTATCTACTGCTTTAAAAGACCTCGCTAAGAAAGAAAGCCTTTCTTTGCTTTGTAACTTTGATAGATAATAAGTTTTAACCTGAGTGAGTCCGAAAGCTAAATATTTTGGTGTAGGGGGTCCGTGGGATAAAAAATGTTGAAAATCCCTGATCTAGAATCTAGATGCTTTAAAGTATATTAAATATATACATATTTAGAATTTTTTTGCCTCTTGACTAAATCTTGATTTTGTTTTCGATGAAATATCATGTTTCTGTCGACAACTGTAAAACAAATTTTTCAATAATTATATAATTTTTTGAGAATCTTGTTTTGTATTTGATCTTATCAAAATGTACGCTAACATCAACTTCAAATTTAGTTTTGTCTGAAAAGGATTTCAATTTACAGCGTCTCTAAAAATTTTAATATTTGTGTATATAATCGTGTATATAATATTTGTGTATATTATACTAAATTTTAAATTAAAAAAACTGAATACCCTTGTAGTGAAAAGTATTTATTAAGTTAAATTCGAAGTTAGCCACTTGTCGGAACTAGGGTATACTTTAGTTAAAATTAAGAGCCTATTATATAGTTGTAAGAAATGGTGATGAAATATGTGCATTGAGTCTTTAAGGGAAATTAACGCAAGTAACTTCATCTAAATGACCTTCGCCCCCGCCCCTAATAATTATCTATAAGTAAGAGTTGCTGCGTGTTTATAAAACATGTATGATGATCGCATTATAGGATGTAATGATCATTCGAATACATAATAATGTCAGATAAAAGAATAAAAGAGGGAATCCAGACTTTCGAGTCATACATCATGCCAAGCTGCTCTGAAATTCCTATCAAAAATATTTTACAAATGTTATAAAAGTAGCTTATGCAAATCAGGCATTTGCACAATTTTCCCTCAGCAACAGTGAAAAATTCTTTACCTCTACCAAAGTGCATATAAATTATAAAGGAATGTGCATGAAGCCCTATCAAATCAATGAAAAGATTTTCTTACAAAAATCATTCATTTGATTAGAGTAGTTAGTGGAAAATTTGCATAGTATCGTTCCAGTGTATAAATACTAGTGTGTTTGTCGAATACACACACTTCGAAGCTGATTGAGAATATGGCTGGAAATTACTACTCCCGATTTTGCACCTTTCTGGGAGCTAGTTCAATTCCTGATGATCGAAAGGCTCATAATTTCTTGACTAACCAATTTGCTATCGTCTACAAGCTTTTGTCCAATCTTGCTGCCTAGCAATCTCCTTCCTAAGACATCAATGATCTATCCCTCTACGAGATAGTAAACTTCATGAAAGACCAATATGTTCCGAAGCAATTCATTATCCGTGAACGTTTTCGTTATTGGAGCGACAAGCAGCGCAAGCCTGGTGAAAAAAAACAATAACAGGCAGCTTGAATACGTCAAAACGCTGCCACCTACGACTTTTCTTCAATCAAGGATCGACAAGATGAAGCTCTACCTACACGGTTTATTTGCTCTGTCAACAACGAAGCCGGCCTGAAGGCCATGCTCATAGTCAAAGATGGCAAGCTGGATTTCGCCCGCTCTATTGAAATAGCCACGGAAAATAAAGATGTCGTAAAGGTCGCCAAGGAGACTCTCCATGGAACGCCGAAGGCAGATTCTGGTCAAAGCTACACCAAAGAAGCTAAGTGATGCGCTCTACACCCCGATCATCCTTTCACCAACTTATACACAACCCAAACATCCCAATCACTGCAGTACAACAATTCCTTATTAATTCAGTTTGCTCCTAACAAAGCATCTTATCAAGTGCCACCATTAAATTACCCAATCGAGCTCATCCACCCTTCTTCGTCTCCTCCTTACACAACTAACATCTGTCACCATAAATATCTTGGCCTAAACTCTATAGCTCACCAACGTACAACAAATACTATCAACTCGTTTTAAATTTTCACTGACGGTTCCAAATCACAACATCGCTCTTCAGCTGCATGCGTATTCTTCCTACAAAACGCAAAAAACACATTCCTTCACTGCACACGAAACAAAAATTCACGCAGCATTACTAGCCTGCAGCATACTTCTTAATAACCTAACTTCTTTAAAAAAAATTAAGAAATTAATTAAGAAATCAAATTAAGAAATCAAATTAAGAACAATCAATTCTATATAATATAATTATTTCTATAATTATAAAATGGCTGATAAAATATATTTGTGATTCTTAGTCTGGAAAGGTATCAGTTTCTTTAATTAATCCGATAAGTATTATCTTAAATCTTTTGAATTTACGTTTTAATTTATACCTTTTGAGGTTTTGAATTTAATAATTGCTCGTTTATGAGTGAGGGTGAATATAAGGACGCGGGAACCTATAAGTGTTCTCAATGTTCTATTTTAACCAAAGAGATGATCCAATGTGATAATTGTTTTGAGTGGAAATGTTTTGATTGTCAAAATTTCAATAAAAGTTTTTTCAAAACACTTGATAAATTTAGCCAGCATGGTTTTCGTTGGCATTGCACCGAATGCAGAAATAAAAATCGAAGTTCGATTAAAGAGATTTTTGATATAGTAAAATATTTGAAATCACAGATTGATGAACAAAACTCAATTATCAAAAAACTCAGTGAACAAGTTGAAGAGCTTAAAACACCTAGAGTTGAACAAAAGTTGTCTTTTGCTGAAGTAATAAGTAAGAAAAATGATAAATCAAAAAATTTTTGTACCAAAAATTGTATAGTTGTGGAACCAAATCAAGAATTTTTATCTGGTAAAAAAAATGAGGCTGAAAAATTTCTGCATGAAAATTTGAAGTCTAAATGTAATATAAATAAAATTAAAGTTTTAAAATCCAAAAAGCTGTTAATTGAGGCTTCCTCTACAAAGTGCCGCAATAAAATCGAAGATGAATTGAAGGAAAAATTTAAGACAACGCAACTTGAAAATATAGTTCCGAAATTAACCTTCAAAAGAGTTCCAAATTTCATTGAAATGAACGAAATAAATGAAAAAATATCATCACAAAATGATATTAAAGTTGAAGATATTATTTCAGTAGAAAGATATAAGTTCAATTCCCATAAAGACCATTATGGAATTGATGTGGAATTTGATAAACAAGCTTTAACTAAAGTGCTAAAAGCAGGTAAAGTATATATTGGATATTCATCATATCCAATAATCCCTACTTTACCGCGTGTAAAGCAGTGTTCAAATTGTCTTAAACTAGGACACTTTAAAAGTTTATGTAAATCAAAATCACAATATTGTTCTCTTTGTGGAGATAAAGATCATGAATACACGAATTGTTCTTCAGAAATAACAACTTGCAAAAATTGCAAAGATAAAGGAATGCAAGCTGATCATCACCCATTTTCAAAAGAATGCCCTCTTAAGAAAAAATATACGATAATTTGTTGATAAAAAAATGAATGAATTGGATACATTACTTTCTAATGGTTGACGAATCATTCGATTTAACAGATTTGCTTTTTGATAATTATGATAAAAGTTATGATGTTCATTTACATAAATCTGATATTTTAAAATTAAATGAAGATAAATCTTCTGATTTTTTCAATTTTAACATATTATCAATGAATGTTCAATCTATTCGAGCAAAATTCAATCATATTGAATTAATGTTAAAACAATTAAAAAGAAACAATGTTTACATTGATGTCTTAGCCTTGCAAGAAACTTGGATGTTGGATGATATTACATATAATATACCTGGTTACATGTTTTTTTCTCAACCGAAGAGAATTTCACAACATGGAGGCTTATGCTTTTTCGTTAAAGAACAGTATAAAGTTGACATTTTGGATAGTGAATTTTCGTCAAATCTTTATGAAGTTTTTTCCATTAGCATAACTTCTGGTTTTTCAAATATTTTATCTTTTCACAATATTTACCGATTGCCTCTTTTTGGTAGCGATCATATGGATGAATTTTTTGAAAATTTTCAAACTTTTTTGATGAAAAACAAACACAATAATAACAGATCAATTATTCTTGGTGATTTTAATATTAACCTCCTCGAATATAATAATAAGAATTATTCTTCCTTTTTTTTGAATTTGCTTATGCAACACCATTTCGTACCTTCAATCACCAAACCAACGAGATACCAAGCATTTACATTGATAGATAATATATTTGTATCAAGTGAGAAAAAATTTAAGGGATACAATATACAAACATCCTTTT
Organism: Nectonema munidae; assembly: GCA_030549495.1. NCBI lineage: Eukaryota > Metazoa > Nematomorpha > Nectonematoida > Nectonematidae > Nectonema > Nectonema munidae. The sequence continues at coordinate 9,279 of JAUIRK010000995.1, forward strand.
CAGACCATATTCCAATTTTTACAACCATTGAACATAGCTTTCGTAATCAATTGCATAAAAATCAGAAATCTCCCAGAGTCATATTTGATAAGAGTTTTTTTCAGAATCTATTACGTTCAATTTGTTGGTATTTTCCAAGTGAGTCTGATCCAGAAAATATGATTTACACAATTAATCATTGTTTAAGTTATTGTGCTAATCAGGCTAAAAAAGTACAAAAAACGAAAAATTTCAATAAGTATAAAGAAAGATTTGCTGAATGGGCAAATGAAGAATTATTGACTCTAATAAAGAAAAGGGATAAAGTATTTTTTAAAATTAAAAGAACCCGTGAATATAAAATAAATTATGATCTAAAAAATCAACATACTCACTTTTGTCAACAAGTAAAGCAGATGACGAGAAGTTTAAAAGAAAAATTCTATGCACGATTGTTTGAAAACAAAAATAGCAAAGAAGTCTGGAAGAATATTAATAAATTGATTAAAAAGAATGAAGATTCATCTTTAATTCTAAAAGATAATTCTCAAATCATAAATGAACAAAATCTATGTGATTTCATAAATAATTCATTTATTAGCCGTGTACCTCAATCATCTTTTTCTGAAATGAAAAATTACATTCCTTTTCAAAGGACGAAGTTTAGACTTGAAGAAATCACTCTGGAGGAAGTGCTCATTGCCATTAAAAATTTGAAAAATAGTAAAAGTGAAGATTTTTATGGAATTTCTTCTTATCACCTAAAACTCATTGAAAATGAAATAGCATATCCACTATTTTTAGCTTTTAATTCATGCATGCAAAATTCACTCTTTCCATCATGTCTCAAAATTAGTAAGTGCATACCTGTCTACAAAAAAAAAGGTGAGAGACACGACATCAACAATTATCGTCCAATCTCTTTGATTAGCATAATTTCAAAACTTTTTGAAAAAATTATTCTCAAGCAATTAATTCATCATTTTGATCAAAACAATCTCTTAAATTCAAAGCAGTTCGGTTTTAGGAAAAATTCTTCTACTACGTTTGCACATTCATTTTTCTTGACATCAATTTATGAATATCTTGATTCTGGAGATGATATTTTAGCATTGTTCCTAGATTTATCGAAAGCTTTCGACTCAGTATCACATGAAAAACTTTTATTCAAGCTGGAAAAGTATGGATTTGATGAAAGAACTTTGAAATTTTTTAAATCATATTTGTCATTCAGAAAACAAGCAGTGTTTGCGAATGATAGTTATTCAAATTTGATTCATGTATCCAGAGGAGTACCTCAGGGTTCTGTTTTGGGTCCCTTCCTTTTTTTAATTTATATTAATGACATATTTCAATCAAACGCTTCGTTAGAGTTTTTAGCTTTTGCTGATGATTTGACTATTCTTATACCTTATTCATTTCTCCTAAATGTTTCTCTGGCTCAAAATAAAACAATTGAGTCTGTTTATAGAGAAAATGTCAATAAAGTTTTTGGTTGGTGTACAGTGAATGAACTTGGAATTAATAACTCTAAAACTGTTCATATGTTTTTTTCTAAGAAAAATGCTCAACCTACCTTCTTGAAAAATCTCAATTTGCATTTATCAGTATCTCATAATTATTTAGGTTTAATCTTGAGTGAAAAATTGAATTGGAATCTACACATTAAACACATTTGCACTAAAGTTAGTATTGTAATTGGTATTTTATATCGATTCAGATCACTTCCATCGAAAATTAAACTGGATATATATAGATCACTAGTTTTGCCTCATCTTTCCTATAGTTTGGTCAATTGGGGCTTTGTGGACCTCTCAAGTTTGCATACTCTTCAAAAAAAATGCATAAGATTGGTATCCAATCTGACATTCCGAGCGCATACTCTTTCAATTTTTAAAAGTAACAACTTGCTCAATATAAAAGAAATTTATATCAAACAACTTAGTATTGTGGCTTGGAAATTTTTTAATGGATATTTGCCTGTGGCCATAAGCAATTTTTTCACATTCAATCACGATTCAGAACGTTTTTCCCCAAGATATATGTATAATTTGCAGATACCATCATATCGCTTGAAATCCACGCAGTCAAGTTTGAAGTTTCGTATAACTAAAATCTGGAATGAATATTTGCAAGATTTTCAAATTATGAATGTTTCACTTTCAACATTGAAAAGACGCCTGAATGAATATTTATTGAAACAAGATTGAATCAATTTTGTGATGATTTAATATAATTTGATTTTTTTATTTAAATTTTTTTAATATCAATTTCATTTTTAACTATGTTTAATTGTTGATTTAACATTTATTTAACATTTATGAACAATTAAAAAAAATATTTTAATGTTTTTTTTAGTATTTCTGTTACGGTCTTCTGACCCTTGAAATACAAGCATATTCTCAAATGTGAAATTTTTTTTTATGAGATTATTTTATGCTAATAAATTCTTCTTCTTCTTCTTCTTTTTCTACCTTCTTTAAATATATTACTTTTTTCACAGACTCGCAAAATTTAATAAATGACCTAAAGCTTGAAAACAAAATCTCACATATTCATCTATCTAATCACTTTGAATTAAAAATCGTTTGGTGCCCAGCTCATTCCAGCTGTTTCGAAAACTACCTTGTAGATGTTCAAAATCAAGAATCTCCGATTCACAGATCCTACCCCTATTTTCTCTACCCATTTCCACATTTACAAACACAATAACTAACTCTACATTACTACAGTGGCAACAATTTATTGACTCAACCATTACATCACTTCCGACATCTATGCCATTATCACAACTCATTTTAAAAAAAATTTTCACTCACTCCTTCGGAACATTATTCTCTGGCTCTCATCTAAGTGCCCGTACATTGATACATGTTTTAGCTGCCCGTACATTGAAACACCTATACATATTCTTTATTGTCCAATATTTCATTCTTACCGACACCAACTCCTTGAAAAAACCGCTTTTTTTAAAGATATTCCATCCTCTCTACATGATCTTCTACAACACCCATTACTCATCAAACATCTCTCTCTTCTCATAACCACAATCGAACCAATACTCTATATAAACCAAACACTCAATCCTCCTCCAAATATCTAATCACAATAAGTCATGATCGTCACTAACCCATACATTCTACAAAACAGTCTATTGTCTACAGCCATGAAAATCATCCAAATTTTTCTTTTCTATTTCAGAAAGATCCACAAAGACTAACTCACACTTGGAAGACTAAATTCTAGCAGACTTGCAAACATATCAGCTGGGCTTAGAAATCTCCACACCTACCTACCTACTTTGAAAAATTTAAGGGGGTCCACCGAGACTCTCTCCCTGGCTACGAGCACAATAGATTAATAGCTATTTAAAATTATAACTGTTATTTATCTAAACATATGCTTTTAAAATAAAGATTTTTTAAATTTTTAATTTTTATAAATATTTTTTGAATAATTTTTTTGTCAATTTATTTAATGAAAGACACCAGGCATAAAGATAGGTTTTATGGGCCGATTGGATGTTTTCTATGTCTAATATTTTTACCACTTTATTCTCTCATCCTCACTTTTATATCTTCTAAGGTTTTTTTTGGCTTTTTACTTAAATTTAAACGATCGTTTATATTTTTCATATGATTTTTTGATTCTAAAACAAACGTTAAATGCAGGTCTTAGTAGTAGTAATAATTTTAGGATTACTTATACTCTTATCCTGGAGTAAAAAGTTTTATTGATATTATTCTTACTCATATTTCGGATTAAAAATTTTTCATTGATACTTATACTCCTTAATTAGAACTTTTTTTTGTCATTATCTCGTGACTCACCCAGCAAATTTTCAGTGTCAACCTAGGTGTCATCCCTGTACGACGCCAAAAGATAATGGAGTAGGGGGCGAAATTTTTTTGTTGCAATTTTCAAAATTAGTGGTGTTGAAATACCACGGGAGACCAAATATTCAAGCAATCCTTTAAAATAGAGTGTATTCAGCGCATACCTAAAGTCCTAAATTTATAAGACTACTTATATTTTTTTACAAAATTGGTGAATTCAAATACTATATTTCCAGCGAAAATATTTTATTAAATTTGCATATCGAATATGGTGCGCAGAAAAAATTCACCCAATTAAAAAGTAGGAAAAAATGCCCCAATTTAAAATTAGGAAAAAATGCCCCAACACAAAAAATTTTTTTTTAAAAGATATGTCAAATAAAGGTTTTTTTGTAAAAAAAAGTTAACTTTTCATCTAAAACATTTAAAATTTAATTAAACTAAAAAACTTAGCATACGACAATTTTTTAAATACAAAAAAAATTATATAACAGCAAATATTTTTGGACTTTGTGTGTATCAGAACACTTTCTAAATATAATTTGTATTCAGGGGCGCACATCCGGGGGTTTGGTCCTCGGACATTTCGCCGAATTATTTTCATAAGACAGTTCGTTCCATGGAGAATTCGTCCCATGGACAATACGCCCCATTATTTTCATAAGACATTTTGTTTCATGGACAATTCGCCCCGTTATTTTTATAAGACATTTTGTCTCATGGACAATTCTAAAAAATTAAGAGATAAATTGATTAACCCATTAATGACCAACCTCTAGCATATGAGTTTTGAGCTAATTTATGATAGTTTTATGTAAACAGAACTCAATTACACTATTCATAACATTCTAGAACGTATATATAATTTTTTAGAGCAAAAAAATAAATCATAACCAAAAAGTTATATTGTCGTTAAAGGGAGCATATCATTTTATTGATGATGTGCTCCATATATAATATATAAAAGTAAATTGAAAAGAAACTCAAGGGGAAACTTAAAAAAGTAAAATATACACATGTTTATGAACCTGAAAAAGTGGACTCAGTGAAACTGAAAGCTGAGATTGGAAATAATGAAGAGAGCAAATACCAACCTCCGAACCTTAAAACTAAAGATGGAGTATTGTCAGTTTGAAAAAAAGAAGAGTGTCTATTTTTTTATTGTAGCAAGAAACAAGATGAAAAAAGATTCAACAAATTTATTAAAAAACTTTATTTTGAATGAAAAGCTGTGAAGCAATGCATATGTAGAGCCACGTTACACTTGGTGCATCTTTTTTTAGTACCTTTTTACAAAACACACATATTTTTTGAGTAGGAAGATTGCCAAAGTCATGGTCTTTTTGATCAAGTCTAATGTCATTGCTAACTTTATTTGTAAAAAAAGGAATTTGAATTTTGTTTGCAGAATTTTGCAGAAGATATGTGTTAACAATTTCACGTATGAACCCAAGTTGATCCAGAGGTTTATCTTTATACAGACAACTTTTTTTGTACAAAAACCAAGAATTTTGTAGCGATGCGTGAAATAAAAATCGGAAGAAAGGCCACCACCACTTCTTTAAACGTATGCTCATTTGGTATTGTGTAACATTTTGATTTGATCTGTCCACTCCACCCATCAATTTGTTATATTCTGCTATACCATTTGGTTGTTGTATGTATATAATTTTTTTTGTTGAAGAGCACCATCTTTTAATTTTTTTTATTGGCTTTACTCCTAGGCAGGTGGATGCAAGATTCACTACGTTATTATCCCTCCAGGTTATAACAATTATTTTAGAACTTGCGTCATAGCGATAATCAAAATTACCTCTTTTTTTTTTAAGTAAGCATTTTTTATTAAGAATTGGACATTTCTGCAACCTATCACTTCTTATTACACCTGTGGCGTGAAATCCCTTCTTTCTTAGAAGTTCGAACAAATGCAAGGAGCAGAAGTAATTATCCATTATCAGGTGGTAATTACTTTGTGGTAAAAGATTAGCGAATTTCATTACCACACTACCTCCTATTCCTAATTCTTTGTTATATACTTCAGATTTACCCGCATATGGTGAAATAGAAATAATGTAGCCATCTGAAGTGCACATTGTCCACGTCTTATACCCGAATCTAATAGGCTTTCCTTTCATAAATTGTTTAGAAGGATGCTTGCCGTAATATTCAATCATGGATTCATCAATACTAATATTTTTCGATTCAGGCATATAACGTAAAAAACGAAGGTTTATTTTGTCATAAAAAGGCTTTATTTTTGCCAACTTATTACCGCATTCTAGGCACTGGTTATCAGCTAAATGAATATAGCTAAGAATTTTCTCAAAGCGATTACGACTAAATGCTTTAGCTATCGCTATGTTATGTATATCGTCTTTTTGCTCCCAAAACATTCTAGTTCTGCAAACTGGGCTGTAACCACTTATCATAAGAACACTTAAAAAAAGCTTCAACTCAGATTTATCCATACTAAAATTTAAATCCCCCTTATCCCTTTTAGCATACAAGATTGTCTGTTGTAGAATAAATTCCATAATTTCATCATCAAAAAAAAGCTCAAAATATTTTACTGGGGAAAATGAGTTTATATCATCTAGAGAGGCTTGAATGCGGGAATCGTTATTACACAATATACTTTTTATGTCAATTTTTTTCCATTTTCTTGAGTCTGGAGTTCTTTTATCTATCATAGTATCATCTTCATCGCCGCATAACTCCTTCGAACCATCGATATTATTTAAAACCAAACTTGCACTAGCATTCAATTGTTTTCCCGAAAGGTTGTCGATTGAAAGTTCATAATCTTCATCACCACTGTCAACATCGCTTATGTATGAATTTTCTGGAGGACAAATGTAAATTTGAGCAGAAGAAAATTCACTATCAGTCAAAAATGATATGGCTTCATTCACATTCATATTCTGAAACATTTATTAGTATAAAAACTCTCGTTATAACCTTACTACACACGGACATAACACACACACACACACACACACACACACACACACACACACACACACACACACACACACACACACACACACACACACACACACACACACACACACACACACACACACACACACACACACACACACACACACACACACACACACACACACACACACACACACACACACACACACACACACACACACACACACACACACACACACACACACACACACACACACACACACACACACACACACACACACACACACACACACACACACACACACACATCATTCTATTCTCTTTTACATAAATACACACACATACATATAGACGAGCAAAAAATTGGTATACTTACGAAAAAAGAAATTAAAAAGAAAATTTAGATTCAGAAATTCAGTGAATGTTTCAGAAAAGTAAAAAGAAATAAAGAAAATTGAAAAAGATCGAGGTAGTCGTAATCGAATACGGATCAAAAGGCAGTGCAGTAATTTTGGCCTTGAAAGATACTTTACGTTTTGTATCACATCAATATTACTGTCGCATTTGGAACTTCAAAATAAAAATTTAAACAATATTCTGTACAAAGAACAAATGATAAACAAACGATAAACTTTTCTTCTAGAAAAACTCCATTACATTATTGTTTACATTGATTATGTGCAATCAAGGTCACATAGTTACTGCGTAAATTTATACGGTAATGAAGCCTGCACTTAAAAATGGTATATTAGGATCTTGTTGTAACGAGTTTTATTGTCGATTGGCCAGATAAAAGTGAACACAGAGATTTTTTCGGAAATTACATAATTGACCTTGATTATGTAGTCTTTTGTGACAATATAACTTAAAAGTTATATTTTATTTTGTTGATTCAAAGAACTCCAAAAATATTTTTTTTTTAATTCTGAGTTTTAGGTTCTCCTTATTACACTCTAATTTAGTTATAAAGATTGCATCGAGGCTTAATGTCTGCTTTATCGTGCCATAGTTTTGGTACTGGTAAAATAGTAATTATTTTGTAACTGGTTTTCATACTGGAGCTCATTATTTCTATTTTGAAGATATGTGCCCCAATAAATCAACAGGTTTATTTAACAAAACTGTCATTAAGGTCTTTAGATTAAAAAATATATGAAAAAACGTTTTTGTGTTAAGAAATTTTATAGTAAAAAAAACATAACTTTTAAGTTAGGATGTCATTAATGGGTTAATTTGAAATAATTTAATAGAGATAAAATAAACAAGAATACAAAAAATTTTAATAATTTTACACATATAATAAGCAAAGATGGATGAAACTAATAGCCTATGAGACAATTTGTCAGGGGGCAAATTGTCTATGGGGCGAAATGTCTGTCGACCGTTATTTAAATAATTTTTTAATTATAAGGGTTAGCTACTTAAACGTTGGCTTTTGCTGCTTATAAAAACTTGAAAATATCAAATAAACTCTAATTCTTTATGCCTCCTATTATTTTGAAATTATTCTGAGAACAGACGGTTCCATTTTAAAATAGTGAAAATTACTTTATTAGTTTATTTTGTTTCCTTTCTCTCTTATGTTAATTATGTAGCAATTTTTTCAATTTTGAGTAAAAGGTAAGGTGCAGCGGATGTATTTTCATTGTTCAGGCACTGATGTACAGCTTATGTCAAACTCGAACAAATTCGTATCGATGAGGAATCGAATCCATAGTCTTCCGTGCTATGTCCATCATCTCAACCAACCTGCCATGCCACCCATAGAGTATG